>JANEHU010000712.1:0-128575 GCA_027563435.1 Nasonovia ribisnigri | reverse complement strand
ATTATAAATTATAATTTAATATATTATAATCGATAAACTAAATTGATAACTGTGTAATTGAAAAAAAATAAAAATTGTAAGGGTACAGAATATTTTCTTTGTATTATTTAAATGTATTCCCTAATTTAATCTATATAATATAAATACTAGATAGGTATTAATATTATAGGCAAAAAATAATTTCAGGCCATGTATTAATGTAAATATTATGAAAAAAAATAAAAATGTTATAATCATTAGGTATAGGTACATAGGTAGGCAGGTAGGTACATTTTAAAATATTTTGATAGTTTTTTTAGATATTTATACTTTATAGGCATAAGAAAATTTCGATTTTTATTAATTTTTTAATATAAAATAAGTTTAATATAATTTATAATGTTATTTTAAATTACCGCCACAGAGGGGGTATCTAGTAGACCAAGTGAGATTTTACGCAAAAGGGGTAATTTAGATCCCCGGCTAGGATGTTGTCAACTAGTTCCCTATGGTTATTTAGATCCCCTGTCATTTAGATCCCGTATTGTCATTTAGATCATGGGGATCTATTTAGATGGTGACCTAGGTGTCCGTTCACCGAGTACTTGACTAAAATGGTTCTATAGATTTTACCTATGCGCGTGTCCTAAACCATGGTAACAACAATTGTCGAAAATGGTAAATCGTTGTTATCATGAGTGATACCAAGAATTCCAGTCCGGGGCGTCATTATTATTATTATCTGTCCAATAATTATCCTGGAGTTATTGTTTTGTTTACCATTTTACATAATTACATGAATTATTACCATTATTAGTTTAACAATCACACGCTGATTAGACCGAGTTGTAAGGCGTAGCTGAATAATAAGAGACAAATGCCTCAAATCGGATACCAGACCGTCGACAATTATTAAAACAGGTGAGTTTGCCGTTTGTTTGTCGCTCATATTTGTTTTCCGATTGGTTGAAAACGTTTCGTTTTTGCAGAATGTCAGTGGTTCTAGACGACAAGACAGAGTTTATGACAAACCCTTTTTACGATCACCACGAACCGAGCAACTATCAAACTTTCTACGTAACTCTTGGTGTGTGCACGGTATTTGCCTTTGCACTCCTTGTTGTCAACTTGTTTCTCTGTTGCTTTTCCAAGCACAGACATTACTGGAGAAATAGTGAAACAGGTAAGATACTCAGTTGTTGGGTTCATATTGTATTTTTTGTATTTTAATCGATATTCATTGCTCACGCTTAGGTAATCGCTACATATTACCGATTTGGATCAAGACGCCCGCAAAACAAGCTCCGCTCGATTTGAAAGAATTAGAAACAAACTTTTCGAAATCAAAACCAGTTTACGACTCGGGGGTGCCCCAAGAATTTGTCGAGCTCCACAAGAAAGAGAGTGACATTTGAACGACACAATGATTCACTTATTTTCACCGTTGTTATTGTTGTTGGCCATGTTTGTATTGTTTGTAATCATTGCTATTGTGAGATATGGAGAGCGATTCTGTTCAGTACACAGGGACCCCATCAACTACAATAATTATAACGATGAATACATGGAACAAGTATCTTACGCTTAATTCAATTTTAATTCTTAAACCCCTACAGCCTCGAATAAATATGGGTTAGTTTTACTTAATTTTGACAGTTTATAAAACATAATCTTATTACAAAATTTATTTTATGTTGAGCAATCACTTTATCACAAAATATAATTAACTTTTATGAAATTAAGTCAATAATTTGAAGTTAGTTAAAAAAATTTAATTTAATTTATTTTTTACTCCGTTAGTAATTTTATTACTATTATTAGTAAACAAATGTTATTCACTGACAACTCACCAATAATAAAATTGATAAAATATATTATTATTTTATATGTATTAATGAATAATGCACTAACAATTCTGTTCATCTAAACAAATTAATTATATTAATATTATTTAAATAGGTATAGCACGATGAAAAAATATTTATTTATGATTAAAAGTGTTCACTATTTTTTAAGTAAACAAACTGGAATAAGTTTTAAAATTTTAATTGTTTTCAACAACATTATCTTTTATTGAACCTTTATTTTTTTTATTATTATAACTTACTGGTTATTATATAGTAGGTATGAATAATTTCTGGATACTTAAGTTCATAGCTAAATTTAAATACTTTTTGAAATGTTAAAATAGAAAATGTATTCGCCCATAACTATCATAAAATAAGTATTTTTTAAAAATTTCAGATTTAGACTTATAGAGTTTAAGTATAATTTTTTATTTTATATACTCTATTCATCTTAGAACTATACTTGTTGACAATCAGTTTTTGGGCAGCAATATCCGTTTGTTACTCCACTGAGCCAACAATATCTGTTAGCCTGTTGTGTAATATCATCTACATGGCGGCAGCATAGTACAGTTCTTAATTTGAATAGAGTAGTTTAATACTATAGTACTATAAATACTAACAATTCCGTCCATATTGTGATCAAGTATAATATTATAGGTTCTTGTATGACTTTTGGATGACTACAAAGTAACGTTTACACAATAGTATTATAATTTTAAGACTTTACATTCAATGTTATATTATATTCTTAATAATTTTTGAATAATATTTTTATTTGATCAAATAATATTATAATATTAGATCAGTTGAATATAAAAATCTAATATTCATAGTTAGACCTATGTGTGGTTTTATATATATAAATATTGCCTACGGGGAGTTTTTGAATCTCAAAAGTCGTCCAATAAGTTAAAACATTTGAAATCATTGTATTAAATTATAAAGTTTTATTTTTTACAAATCATATTTTATAATAAACTTTTTTTAAACAAAAATATTATGTGTTTGCTGTTATTATTTATAAAAAATTATCTACAACCTGTGGTACTTAAGAATTTTGACTATATAATAATTAATTTTCATAATCGTTATGCTTAAATTAATTAAATTATCAAACTATTTCTATTCTCATTACTCGAATGAATTAAATTAAATTTGATTGTACCTTCATAGGTTATTGAGTTTGTTCATCATTTTAGAATCATATAACTTAACATGGATATTGTGCCAATAAAAAAAAAATCTCAAAAATTATTATATAGTAAATAGGCATTTTGCTAACCACAATGATACCTTAGGAAATATTATAATTGTGTGGAACGAGTTTAAAAAAATACAAATATATTTTACATAATTACATAGTATTATCGTTAAGTGTTGACGTTCTAGCTGGAAATATGTTTGGTGAATGAAATATTCAAATATGCGATATTGTGGTGTGTATAAAATAATAATTTATGAATATCAGAATCTAGGGTATGGATTTGGCAGTGGTACGCTTGTATTCGGTATACCAGTGACACCGACGTTCGTTTGAAGCGGATAAAAAAAATTAAAATATCAATTAAATAATCCGTCTGCATAATAATTATTTTTGTTACGATAAAAAAACACTCCGAACAAACAAAGGCTCGTCGAGGGCTTTTCAATTCGACTATATACTTTGCATAATATAGTATTCAGTGACGACGACTTGTTCGGGGCCACCTTGGGATTAATAACAAAAATACAAAATACGGTGTTGTAATAACTGACCGCAGGTAATTGTAATTTACAAACTGGGCAATGTCCATGTACACGCGTCCTACCTAAATAGTAAATTAATTATAAAGTATATCCATCGCGTTGTAATACGTTAACGTAAATTATATTGAAAAAACATTGCTCGCGTACAATAATAATAACTTCAAGTACTCAGTACAATACCTAACTACCTATATGTCCCAATAAACGTTCACTATACTCATGCATGGCCCATCATGTGTTGGCGTGAGCATCGGTGAAGATCGATCATAAAAGACTAGCGATTATTCAGTGATTACTGAAGGCTGTATAATAATTATTATAGTACTTATAATACTCGTCGTAAAATTTTATCATTCCAATATTACCGTCGGCCTAGAGTTATCGATGTCAGCGAATTTCGGTTTTTACAGTTTATTTTATTCGGAGGTTCTTCGTGGCAACGTGCATTTATTTTGTGTGCTCGACGGCTCGGGACCGAAACAAAATGCCATGACCGTTCCTCTACATTTTTCAGAAATGTATCTCGATCATAAAAGACCAGCGATTATTCAGTGATGAAGAGTACTGAAGGCCGTATAATAATTATTATAGTACCTGTAATACTCGTCGTAAAATTTTATCATTCCAATATTACCGTCGGCCTAGAGTTATCGATGTCAGCGAATTTCGGTTTTTACAGTTTATTTTATTCGGAGGTTCTTCGTGGCAACGTGCATTTATTTTGTGTGCTCGACGGCTCGGGACCGAAACAAAATGCCATGACCGTTCCTCTACATTTTTCAGAAATGTATCTCGATCATAAAAGACTAGCGATTATTCAGTGATTACTGAAGGCTGTATAATAATTATTATAGTACCTGTAATACTCGTCGTAAAATTTTATCATTCCAATATTACCGTCGGCCTAGAGTTATCGATGTCACTAATCACTATGTCAGCGAATTACGGTTTTTATAGTTTATTTTATTCGGAGGTTCTGGTGGCCACGTGCATTTATTTTGTGTGCTCGACAGCTCGGGACCGAAACATAATGTCGTGGCCGTTCCTCTACATTTTTCAGAATATCACTGAAAAAAATAACACTCATAGCTCGGCTCACTGTCTGCAGTAATCTATACAATTTCTTCACTTATACTAATTATTCTTTAGGGGATGTCAGCGCGCTATGTTTGTACCAATCTTGTGTTGTATACTTTTTTGATTTAAATTTCAATATTGCAGATGGAATTATTATCAAAATGTTAATTTCAGCAACATTATAAAAGTTTGTATGTTGGCTTTTTTACGATACTTCAATTTGTGTGCAACTATGCAAGTTATAACTTATAATTACCTGTGTAAAGTATTAGATATTAAAAAGCTTCCACTTCCTTGTCTGTATACCTATGACAAAAATATATAAAGTTAAATTTAAATAATTATAATACAATTTGGTTCTACTAATTATTTTGATAAGTCATATCATATAAACTTATCTTAGTTCAATTACTTGGTAATAAGTACCTAATTAATAGGCTAATGATTAGTATTATAATAGTTATTACTTATAAGGTATTTATAATATATTAAGGATTTCAGCTTACACATAGGAGGTACACGCAATCATTTTTATTTGAACAAATTCAGCTATATTGTTTACTTATTGCAATAACCTACCTAAGTACCTATATATTATTAGATATTACTATTTTTTATATTGTTTAATAAAACAAAAGATTTTTACTCATGAACTCATTATATATTGTTATACATAAAATACATATATCGTGTTTTGTAAAAATTAAAACCATAATAAAATAGTTAATAATAATAATAGGTACCTAATCATAAATCAGTTATCAGTATATAATTAATTAAGTTTCAATACATTTGCTTAATTCTAATATATTTGACATAATGTCCATATTGATTTATTTTTATCATAAAATCTAAATGTACAATTTATTATACAGTTAAATAAAAGAACAAAACTATTTTTGATTAATTTTGACCACAATTAGCGTTTGCAAAATATTAATTATAATAGTTTGAAAGTGTAAATCAATTAATGGAAATTTTATAGAATATACTATAGGTATTATACACAAAAACGACACATTGATGCAATATGTAATGGATTTAATGTTTGGATTTAATTTGTTTTATATATATCATTATTTATACATGTATTACTTACAAACTATATTACTTTTTTATTTACTTGTATATTGGTTCATAAATACTTCATATTTTTCAATTTTTATAAATTTGGCTTCAGGCATTGGAATTATAAAACAAAATAAAATAAAATATAGGCACTTACAAGCAGTACCTAGCCGAAGCACAGAAAATGAAAATGAAAATGTCTAGAAACGTGTCTTTCTATCTCCTTCCTGGTAACATTTTTTTTTGTGTGAATATTTAAAACCTTAGTTTTTAAATTTGAACGATGATTAATGATCCTTCCGCATAGAAATCAAAATTAGTAAAAATTATCCAAATTTTTTTTATTCCCCTAAATTTCAAAGCATAGTTTTGAATTTCTATTGAGTCTCAACGCTCTAATGCGGTGTTGCATAAGCAATTTGTTAAATTTAATGAACTGATCGTGGCCCACTAAATCTTATTGTACAAGGTACCATTAGCTCACTAGTGCGCTATTAGTGCAACCCGGCACTCAGTGGCGGTTATACATGCTGTTCAAGGGGGGGGGGGCGAAAATTAAACCAACCTTCCCCCATCCCATACCATATATATATATATATATATAGTATACATATAATATAAAATATACACACGGATTATAGGTATAAAATATAAATGTATAATAATATTTATATATTAATAATATTAAGTTATTATTTATTAACATCACACTTTAACTTAATGTTTGAAAAAAAAGATATAAATGTATTGACTTGGGTATAAAATATAATTATAATAAAAGCATAATATGCCTTTTTTTTGCTTAGCAAAGTGTGTAATAATATTATCTGTATTAACATTAATGTCTCTATGGATATGTAGCAGTGCTAGCCCATTTAAGTTTTAGCCACAGATATATAAAGTAATAAATATAATATAAATATAATATAATATAAGCCCATTTTTTTAAGTTATGTTAAGCGTGCCTGACCGAGACATATACTACATTTACATGCACAAGGTGATAATAAACAATACTATGATAATATATTATCCGTGGTTAAAACGAAAAAATATTTTGCTATCAAATCATAAAATTCAAAAATTTGTCGATAGGTGTTGTGGATCAGCGATATACTAAATTAAAAAAAAAAACAAATCCACGGGGGGCGGTCCACCTTTCGCCCCCCTTATAACCGCCACTGCCGGCACTAGAGTAGTTTTATATTAAGTTATAGTTTTGCCATTAAAACTAAAAACAATATTATGGCAACAATGTGTCAATGTTGCGAAGTACCGAAAAAAATGGATTCTCAACAAAAATGTAGCTAAATAACATATTATACCTACAGAGTTCCTTGTTATTAGTTTTATAGATTTAAATACTCCGAATAATATTTTATTTTGAAATATGAAATAATAATGAGTGGTCTCATCCAAAGAAGTAAGAAAATTTAAAGCTGATGACGGTGTCATATTATAATATCTATCATCTATGACAAACGCCAATCCTGGTCATTCGTCGGAGACGATCCGCAGTTCTAATAATTTCAATGAACAAAAAAAAATTAATAGGCCAACAATGAACAGACAAGTCGTTAAACAGTAATTTTGTACCTATACAAAATGTATTCATATATTTCATTCTGCTCAAATTAATTTCATAAAATGTCTCGATACTATATCAGTTCAATATGCGAGATGAAGACGGATGAAGAAATAGCAGTTCCTTGATATGGAATCTGTACTCTAGATATGGCACACCTATATTGAACCCGAAGAGTCGACATATTCGTAAGTTTGATTACCTATTTTTTAGGGGCTTACATTTACGTTTTAGTCTTTAGTAGGTAATATCATTGTATTTGTATATGAAAAACAATTCAGAGCGTCGACCGGTGGACCGCGGCTTGTCAGACTAGGATATTTTATATTGTTACTTTTAATACGTTATTTTTAGTTGAATTAATATTCTTTGCATAATATTGAATATTATCATATTTGTATATCAAAATATACTTAGACGTTTTAAGAACCCAAATATAATAATTTTAAATTAAGTACCTAAATTTTTTTTATCAAAAAAAACTTAATAATCAAACATTTTGTATGCCTTTAAATAGCACAACATGGGTCAAAATAATTTCTGGTGTATAGAAAATGCTAATATAAAAATTCAGTGAAAATGTCATGTAGGTATCTACGGACTACGGTGCATATTTTAGAGTTATACCGAGAACCAAATTCGATTTTGCCGAAAACCAATTTTGCGTAAAAATACCAGTTTATTTTTAATTTTTTTTTTTGTTTATCCCGACGTTTGTAATCTACGGGGAATTTTAAATATAGACTTCACGAAAGCATCAACAAAATTCACTTTTCCATCGGAAAAGAAAAAATACTGAAGTTAAAAATCAAAGCTAGAGACACAAAAAAAATAGGTTATAAAAATTAGAAACACGCATCATTCTAGAATTACATCATTCTAATCACACAACATTATAAAATATAAAATTTACCCAATACGATTAAAATTAACATATTAAATATCTAATTATTATTAATTTTAAATTAGACAGCATTCGGTGAAATTGTTAAACTTGGAATTTTATAAATCTAGTTGGTATTATAGTCGGTAAAGTAAATTTGATGTAATTATTATAAACCTGTAAATTAACTCTAAAAACCAGAAATTACATTTGTGTATAATCACAGTTTTACTCGAAGATTTTTAAAAATAAATATGCCTTTATGCTTCTAGTATCCACATACACCATCAAATTATTCCTAAACACGGAACTCTATTTGATGTAAAAAGTTGCATTTTATTAGATCTGTGGATTCATAATATTGACGTAATAATAGTATAATATCTATAATTTTTATTCTATGGCAATTGTCAAAGTCGATGCGGAAGACACAGTCGATTAAATATTCTATGATTTTAATAAACGAAACTGACATGAACAATAAATATACTTCGTATGTTTTTATTTTTCAAAAATCACAATATTTTCAGATATGTATCTGAAGCGTATTCAGAGTGACGTCGTAGTGCACACGTCACGGATTCCGACGAATGCTGAAAGAATCGATGTTTAAATGTGAGTTTGTTTTATATTTTTTTGGTCCTCAAATTTACTTTTTAAAGTTAAATTAAATATTTAATGTCACTAAAAATGTGCTATCCAAGTGTTGTATACGAATCTTTTAGTTCCGAGTTAGAAATGAATAAAATACGTGAAATCGAATAATACAAATGCCGTAATCGTTTTTCCTGTTCCAGGTCGTAGAAATATTATAATAATTAATAGGTACATTCCTATATGGTATAGGTACTTGAAATAGACATATACATTTTGGTTTAATTTATAGAAATACATGTTCTAACTTATAAATCATAAGTACAGGCCGGATTTATTTCTCTTAAAATTCGTAAAATATGAGATTATTATGTCGTTTAAAATAGGCAATATATTATTCACTTACTATTATTTTAAAATACCAGATACCTATATGATATTTTATATATGATATTATTTTTTCAGTATTAATAAAAAATACATGCATTTAGCCTAAATGTATTATTTAATAACTTGCATTATACATTAATTAATTAAAGTACAATAATTTGGGTTTAAATCTATTTAATTCAATTAATTTTCCAAAAACAATTAATAACTATATATTGTTCCATATATGTTCCGGTGTCATTTTAGTAAGCCGATTTGTTATAATGTTTTTGTGACTCATAAGATACAATTTTAATTTAAAGATTATAATTTTTTTTCCAAACCCAACGTTATAAGTTATAGATAACTATTAATTTAGTGTAACATACTTAACTTCTATTATTCACATAATTCCTATATAATATGGATTAAGGACATATAACCATGTACACTTTAGAAAAATGTTCACGGAAAGGTTAACTGCGTCTATCCTGCAGACGTGTGCGCACTTATATTAACAATAATATACTTATATACTTGTATAGTCGTGTAGGTACATATCTAAATAATGTAATACATAAACGAATGCGTTACCTATATTGTTTCCTTAAGAATACAGCATTAATATATATTATTTTTTTTTCATATAGGTAGGTACATTACAAAACTAATTTATTGTAATCAGATATATTTTTATTTTCTTAAATACAATGTATCAAAAATTATTAATTAATATATACAGTTAATTCATTCAAATAAAATAATCACACCTATAGGTAGGTACTATAATTAGTAATAGGAATAAATCCATTTATTAACTATTAAAATTCAAACAAACAAATGAAAAACGATTCTGAGCAAAGACTTCAATAAATAATATACAGTGATTAAGCATACTTTAAAGTACCTACCTAATTTATTTTACGACTAGGCATTTGTACAGTACCTTTAACACTAAGTTAAATTAATTTTTGCAAAAAATTAAATTTGAAAATGTCATTGTGTATATAAAATATAATGATATTCTCTAAAAGTTTCATATATCTACGAAAAATATTTGTAAATTACAACAAAATAACTAAAATTGTTATTCTTGGTTTAAATAATTTGGTTAAAAATTTGAACTTTTATAATTGGTTTTTTAGGTTTTTGTTTACAGTATGAACTATTTATAAGAATCCTTGCTTATAGCAATACAAGTAAAATACAGGAATAAATCCATGTATTAACTATTAAAATACAAAAAAAAATTCAAAAGGTTTTTTAGATTTTTTGGTTACAGTATAACTATTTATAAGAATCCTTGTTTGTAGCATTACAAGTTAAACATTTTATACATTTTTAACTACTTAGTAATTCGTACATTTTTAATTTGATAAATCATTAAATGGATACTTATTACTTCTCAACTGTTAATATAACTACTTATGAGGAAACTTTTGTTACATTTTCATATCTTAGACAAACAAAGAACATTTTGTATGAATATCTGACTACAAAATATTATGCGGATGTCGAAATTATGATGAATTTTGTAAAAATTTGAACTTTAAATGTCTATAAAAAAATCGGTCATATATAATTTTAATATTTTTCAACTGCTATTATATTAACATATGATGAACTTTGTATTAATCTTTTTTATTAAATTTCTTGATTGAATGACCCTAGATCCACTTTATTCAAAATAATTAATGCAACTTTTACACTTTTAATAAATATAATATACTTATCTTATTAATAGAAACTATAAATAAACAATAGGTATTATATTGTCATGTTCTTTTATTAAATAATAATTTGTCAAAATTAAACAATTCATATAAATACTATTTTGCTGACAGTTGACACTATAATATCCTAAAAAAATCGATCTCTGTTCCAAGTATAGTATTTCTACGGTATTAAATATAATTAGCTTAATAATTTGTCCATACATTTTGTTAATCAAGTACGTTCTTAGAAATAATATTACTCTACCAGTAAAATAATAATGGATTTTAACGGAAAATATAAATAATTACAAATGTGGGTTGAAAATATTTACATACATAATATAAATGGCAGGATTTTAGATAATAATGAAATAAACATTACAAATATTGTTTAAGTTTAATGAATGATAACATTCTATGCATAAGCATTTATAAAATTTAATCAAATAACTAGTAATTTGTTTGAGACAAGACATAGGCACTATGGTTAAGCACTATAAAATTGGTGTTACATGATTTGTAGTAAACTTTGTAGTATTAGGTACACTAATTTTTAGTCATTAAAATTATTGTCAACCTATACTATTTTTAGTCCGATGGGTAAGGATTATTATTATTATTGACTTAGGTAATTGACTTATTAAAATTGATGAACAATATTAATAATGACAATATTTTGTTTCTGCAGAGTTCACACAGACTCTCTTTCAAATTATGTCGTCTGCAAAATATTAATCTTTAGTACCTAAATCGGAAGACTTGATTGAGTATCTAACATTTATCGAAAAGAGTCTATAAAAAAAATATAGTGGTGCGGGGCCGCTCGAAAGTAGGAAACGCTCTGAGTGTACGTATCGCCTAACTAGGTCACAACGTCGAGGGACTGTCGTCTATAAAAAAAATATAGTGGTGCGGGGCCACTCGAAAGTAGGAAACGCTCTGAATGTACGAATCGGCCAGTGTTGCTAGCTTCTGGATGGGTGACCATCCGGGAATTTTAGCAACAAATCCTTGCCAAGCATACACACACGTGTTAAAATCTACAGTACCCCATGCTAATGACCTCAGTTGCCGAAACCTTAACTCTAGTAAAAACAAAAAATATTTATAAAAATGAGATTAGATTTAAATCAGAAATATTGTTACAAACGGGAGTCTGTTGTGGACACTGTGGACGACCAAAAGGACTACCTTACAAATGCTCCTCCAAGAAGTCCGAAATAAAATTATTATATGAATAATAATAATAATAATAATATTTAAGTCAAATAATATAGTTAAATTATACTTTTCAAAAATCACAAAATTGTCATAATTTTGTCAGTTGATTTTTAACGATTTGGACTTAATATGCAGCTCTTTTAAATGCTTAATAATTATGACGGAGTTACTCGTTTCAACCAAAATAATATTGGCCTCCTAGTTATGAATCTCACCTCATATTAAAATTGGGGCTGATTAATAGTGCCGCCGAAATTTTAGAGCCAGAACTGAAGTTGTTTTTTGGAATGGTTTTTATGAGTTCAAACATACATAACACGCATTATTATAATATTATTTACTGTTAGTTCTTGTTCAAAGTTAAATTAATTAAATACTATAATAAATATTTTTTAATTATGCTTATATATTGAATACGCAAAAACATATAACTTACATATTTGGATCGGACATACAAAAAGTGACTTTCTAGATATTTATCTAATACATTGTATTTCCCTTCTACCATCAAAATGTTATCTAAAAATAAAAAATATCGTCGACAGGCTAATGACGGACATCTGGTTATAGCTTGGGCCTCCCCACGGTAGCGAGGTGACGATCACAAACCTTTTATTTCATCCTATTATTTTAATACGTTTAAAAAATGCTACAAAACTCAAAGTTTTCCTATTTTCACAAAACATAAGAAGCTAAAAATTAAATCATTATAAAAAAATTTGCTTTAAAGAAGACGTTTCACCTGAATGTGTTGTCTCCAAGTGTTTCTTACTGCAAGTGTGAAAGATACCAAATTTGTATTCAGCAGTTATCGTTGAGCTTAGTTAGTTTTAAACAATAATAATCACTCTAATATTAAAACTAACAATGCTTAATAAGATCTGCTGAAATTGATACCCACTTGTAAGACGGAGACATGC
Source organism: Nasonovia ribisnigri (assembly GCA_027563435.1). NCBI lineage: Eukaryota > Metazoa > Arthropoda > Insecta > Hemiptera > Aphididae > Nasonovia > Nasonovia ribisnigri. Next base: position 115,568 of record JANEHU010000712.1, on the reverse strand, counting down.
TGATAAATCATTAATATTTATAACTTTTGCAATTTATATCCAATCATAATTTCAACTTGTTATCACAGTTAATGTATCAACCTTAGATCATATACCTACTATGAATGGGCCCATATCACAATAATGGGCAAGTCTTCATAGTATATGATCTAAGTATTAAGATGTCAGCAACCAACTTGATGAAAAAAACACTTAAAATGAAAGAGTAGGGAATAAAATAATACCTATAATGAGCTGCATTATTATCAACAGTGAACAATATTGGTGCAAATGCAATAATATCTGGAAGGAAAAATTCAGTACCTACTTTGGGTTTTGGCCAGTCTTGTAAAGGATACTTTTAAAAAGTATTTATAGATATTTTCAAATACTTTTTTTTTCAGTGTGTTTAACCTTTTTACCTTGACCTTAATAAGTTAAACGTAATATGTTCTTATAGATAAATTTAATCATTAGAATAAGAATGCATCATTTTTTAGTCTTTGTTGTATGTACCATCAAATATTATAACTTAGGACTCTAAAAATATTACAATATATCAATACACAACGATGAACTATCTATAAATCAAGAAGTTGTACAATTTGTATTATTTTATTTAAATTTGGCGTCCCTGTACATAAAGTAAGACGATAAAGGTATTTAAAAATAGATAGTTTTTAATTTTAAATACAGATACTTTCAAAATATTATTCAAATACTGTGCAAAAGTACTTTTTTCAAATTTATTTAGAATACGTATTTGTGAACTTAAAATGTATTTGAATACTTTTACTCAAGTACTTTACAAGACTAGTAAGAACTAGCTAGAGTAAGAACTAGCTTGATATTTTTAACTTTGTTAGTTAACATTGATATGTGTTTAAAATTCGATAAGTATGTAGGTATAGTATGTTTATAATTGTATTTCTAGTTATTATAGAAAACAATTGCTGTGAATGATATATTTTCAGCATTGGTCTATGATTTGGCATAATTTAAATATTTTCCTCGGGCGTAAAATATTTTAGTTCCGCCTCTGATTGTATTCTACTATACTTTGTATTCTTAATAAGTAAAATAAAACTTAGTTTATTATTAATTGATGTTTAAAGTATAAATACAATTGTTGTTTCTTTTCTTATTTTATAGTATAATACGTATAGACAAAGTATCAATACCTGTGAAGAATAAGTTATGAAATTTAAGTTGGTATATATTATACAGAGAACATTCCCCTAACAAACACCTCACAATAAGGACACCAGTCAATAATCAATATTGCACATAATTTTAGGTATGGTGACAAATTATGTTCTCAGCTTATCATCCCTCCAAAAAGGGAATACAATTTTAGCAACGGGAGTGTCCCCTATTCAGAGGTTTCACTGTAATAATATTTTATTTATATTATTAATTCTGAAACATTTTTAGAGTAAAATTTAAGTATGTTAATTGGTAACATATATAAAATATTATATGTAAGGTTATGCAAATGTTATTTGATAACATCCGTTGAATATTATATGCAACGTGCATGGAGTGTTACTTGTAACGTGCTTGGGAAGTTACTAGTAACATGTATGGAATAATACTTGTAACGTGCTTTGAATGTTATTGGTAACGTGTATGGAATGACACTAGTAACGTGCATATTATAATGATAGGATAAAACATTGTATTCATATAAAAATTAAAGTTGCTTTCTCGGGACATAAGCAGTTCCGTGCACATTACAATTACACGAATGTAACGTGAAATGTAACATTACTAGTTCCAAATTAACGTTATAAAAACATCGCCGAAGTATTCCATTGCACTGCAGCGTGCAGGGTAAGTACCAACGAGAAAAAAAAATATGAAAAGCGTGGTAAATTATAGCGTATTGGGTATGCGTAAAAAACGCAAAATTGCGAACTTCCAAAGGCCATAACTTCGAAACTAAGTCCGACCGACAAAAATTCTGTAGGTGGTAAAGTGCATTTGTCCACGCTCTTTCTCAATTTATTCGATTGAAAAAAATAATTTTAAATAATTTTAAAATTTTAAAAAGTCCCAGCGCATAGTCTTAACAAATGTTACATTTAATAATAAAATAACAAGTCCCTGCGCATGTCAGTATAAAATATAATGGTCGGGTCTCTACACAGCGATAATAATATTTTGACTGCGGTATGAACCTGCAGCCAAAATCAAATTTGAAATTATTAACTCATATAATATAAGGCGAATTTTATTTGTTTTACCATAGAATAAATTATTCAAAATTAAAAATCATGATATTTTTACCTGTATACCGGTTTGCAATTCTGGTATTCTTAATAATAATTTATATAATCAATGATATAATATGTACCTACGTGTCACGTGTGATATCAAAAACGGTCGGTAGGTTTATTTTCTGTTTTTCTTTACTTGAAACAATTTGCCCAAAGACACTCGGCCCCTTAATATTGAGAGGTGATAATAGCGATTTCTGAAATTGTGTAGGCTTGCCCTTTCCTCTAGCAGTCTATAGCACCCTTATAAATAGAGCAAATAATATATAGTAATTTAATTATATATATATAATTTAGACGCCTATTCGCTGGGCGATCGTTTTTACATTCCTTTTCTAATAGATCTACAATTAATTGAAGCGTGTAGTCGTGTAGATATTTTAATGTTTTTAAGTGCACATAGTTCCACTCCATAAATACAAATTCATCGACATCGATCGTAGACCGTAGTTATCATATAACAATAAATTAAAACGACACGATTGTGTTAAATAAAATATAATATAATAATTCCATTGTTTATTTCAAAACAAAATTATACGAACAGAACGCCATCAAGTGATTACATACAATATACCTAATATGTAATAATAATTACAATGTTGCGGCCGCCAGAGAAAACAATAATGAGTTTTAATAATGTTGGGAATAAAAAAAAATGAACGTTGAATGTACGTTCAAATACGGGGTGAATGAGTGATTCATTTAACGTAAGGCACACAATATTTCAGAAATTACTTACGTTTTTGAAAATTATTTTGTTATATAATTTTAAGTCATTTTACTAAACACATTTTTGGAAAAACGTATCGTTATTATTTTTAAAGTTGTTTACCCTTTAGAATGAGAACATAATACGTTTTTAATTTTATATTCTGAAGCTGAATAATGTTTAGAGTATTTTGGTCTATAAAAATCAAATTTGGGATGAGTAGTTTAACTATAGCCAATAATTTTGAATTATAACTCATAAATTATTACTTGTTCAAAATTATATTTCATATTCTAAAACTATTGCATCTGTACAGTGCTTTGAGTAGGCGGGGGGGTGCCCGCTTTGCCACTCTATATACATACTAATAACCTAAAATTGTGTAGGCAGCAAAAATATTTTCAAAAACGTTAATAGTTTTCGAAATTATGAGTGTTTTGCCTTAAATGAATCACCCGATACATTTATTTAGTTGAGCTAATCGGGTTCATTCGACGTACCTGTCCGTAGCTATAGTCACGTAGGGATAAATCGATTGAATGTTTTACACGGGCACACGGCGTTTATCCGTAACTACTGGTAGAAGCAATATGCATGTAAATATATAATATGGTAAACGGTAATTCGCATTATCCATACATAATACCTAATATAATATGCCTCATTACTTATGTATACATTTTTTTTTGCTTCAATTATTCGTTTGATTTTTCAACGTGAAATAGTCCAGAGCATGCATTTCATACGAATTACACAATGTATGATAATTTACTCATTTGCGGGATGAAAGCAATTAAGAGTGACTATAGAGGCGTGTGCACATCTTTATGTCACACACGAGTGAAAAAAGATTAGATCACAACCCCCTCGGCCACCACCGTACAATATGTAGGGCGTGGGGCGTAGGCGTAGGCGTGTGCGTATTTATTTATTTATTTAAAATATAATATAATATACTGGTTTCTGCAATTAAAATATCAAAATACTAAAACAGACAAGCAAAAGATTTAACAAACTGAAGTAGGAAATAGGTAGTAAACAGGTTGTCAAGCAATGGGTACCGCTCTGCTGTAAAGTAGTTGTCTAGCATGTTGTATTTATTGTAATAGATGTATTATATTTGAAGTAAATTATAAATCAGTGTAGGTATACGAAAAACTATTCTGAGTGGAGACGCAGTGTCAGCCTAGCATACTTGTATAAATAATCAAATTTAATACCTAAAAAAAAAAAATCCAAAAATTTAAAATATCTCATGGATATAAATAGAGTGACTTTCCGGTGAACTTTTTCAAGTTCAAAAACTTGTTGGGAACCTTCTATAAAAATGTCTTATGTTATCTATTTATAACTAAAAAATAATTTAAAAAGGGGATCAAGTGGATGTCGCTCCGCTGTACAGTAGGTTACGAGTAGATCACTGTATAATGGATGGTATTAAATTTGAATTCAATGTTATAATATCATTGCATACGAAAAACGATTCTGAGCGGAGACGGTATGTCAGTCTAGGATATTTTAAATTATATTGATATTGTTAATATATGGTAGCTGGTAAGTTGAATTAATATTATTAGGTAATATTATTTAATTATTAACCTAAAATTATCTGTGATGCTGGAAAAATATCATAATATATATTTTTACTCGTTAATATTGATTTTAATATGTAATTTCGTCCAAATTTGAACTTAAAATGTCTGTAAAAAATAACTGTGTTTATATATTTTTTAGATTTTTTGTTTACAGTATGTACTATTTATTAGAATCTTTATTTTAAATTTTCAATCCTTAGTTATAAAAACTGACCATTTTATAATTATTTAATTACAATCAATTTATAATTTTCATAGGTACAACACTAATAATTGGGTCCTTAATTTTTTTTTTGGTGAGTAGGTACTACATAATTTAATTTTTCTTCCCATTTTAACAGACTTAGGACTGTATGATCTATTTAGACCAAAGGTATGGTTAAAAATGTTTTTTTACAGTTTATTTTTTTAGTTTCTTTGCCATTAAAAATAAAAATTATTCGAAATTTATTTTAATAATAAATGGCAATAATATGCTGCAGGTACAAAACAACGAAAAAATATTAAAAATGTTATAAATCAAGTATAAAAATACATAGGTACCTGTATTGTACAATGGAAATAAAAATAAAATATTGTTCAAAAAAATCATACGCGTGTTGGTAAAAATGCATAAGACATTAATCTTACAAAATCAAATCGATTCCTGCATTTTTTTCATTTGGATTGTACGTATATTTACTTAAAATACTTTGATACTTACTTAAAATTATAATCCCAGACCCAACTATAGTGTAGTAGGTACCTAAAAAACTCCGGACCCAACTAGTGTAGTACCTGCGATTTAACCCTAGTACTAGGGACCAACTCGGATGCGCCGTCGTAAAATTTTTTAATTCAAACGCTAATAAAAATTAATGTTATTTATACCGGTTAACTTTTATTTTTTGTTTATAAGCTATAGGAACATTTGTGCATGATCTTCCATCAACATTTTTTGTTAGCTATGAAAGGAATTTTTTTTATATATTTCTAACTGAAAAATAGTCAAATGCATATAAAAAATAATTGAGGGCTGAGGCTATGTATCTTTATTTTTGAACTTTCTTTCATGAAATTTATAAGGTACATATAGCATTACATTTTCAAGCTTTTATTCTATGTAAAAAAGTTTTAATCGAGAATAATTTTAAAAAAATTTCGAAAATTATATAAATATATTTTGGTGAAATGTTCAAGGGCCTATATGGTTATTACTTTTTGAGTTACACAAGAAATATAAATTTCGATTTTTCCAAAAATAGTTTTGCTTAAAAATTACCACTTTTTCTTGAAGATTTCTAAAGTGACTTAGAATTTTCAATTTTAACCTCCCAAAGTACCAACTATATAGATTGACTTTTCTATCAGAAAAAATGCTGATCTCGAAAATCGGAGAAACCTAAATGTTGCTGACAGATGCTAAAAAACACTTTGTAAAATCAATACATTATTTCGCTCCTTTCAGATTCTAAAATTAAATTTAAAAAAAAAATAATTATGGAATTACAATTTATTTATAATACAAATAAAATAAAATAATAATAATTCAAAAGAAGAATGATAGGGTATTCTCAGCTTGTAGCCAGCTTCGTCATCCTGTACAATAGCTGGTTGTTAAATTATATATATAATGCATTATATGACTATTTTAACAATATAATATTATAATATTTGATGCATAAGTTTATAAATTATAATATAATGCTCAGAGAATTGTAGTTTTCAGAAATCGAGTCAATACAATATTGTAATCCCGTGCAAGCGGAAATTCGGAATGTATATATTATTACACGAAACATATATAATAGGTACGGGTTTAATACAATAATTAAAAACGGTTTAGATCGAAATTCAATTTAAATTCAATACTTTGTATGTTCGGCGTTCATATTATGTTCATCATATTATATAAAGTCGGTGCAGCGATGTATTCAATCCGATTTTAATTGGATAATATACGAAGGTTTGGTTAGTAAAATTGGATTTAATCATGTTTGATTTGAAGCAACGAATTTCCTATACCTATAAAAATGATTTTCCCAGAAAGTGTTGTAATAACTAATAATATAGGTATATCAATAATATGAATATCATGAATAAGAATATCAAATCGATCAGTAATGAAATTGTTGAAAAATTTTAGTAAAAAATATTATACTCGTACAATCTAGACGACGGTTATTATATATAATATAGCCTATAGGTAGTGGTTGTAACATTTGATTAAATTATAATAATTATTATTAACATAATATAGCCACATAACACTTACATAGTTGCGAAATTTTGCCAACACTCTTGAGTACATTGTACAGTACTTATCTACTCGATAATTAATATTTATGCAAATTCGTGATAGGTACTTGAAATCACAAACACACAGCTAATAATAGTGAACCATGCATACGATATGTGCAATTTATAAAAAGTTCATAATATTGTACGGAAAACCGTTTAACTTCACATGCAGCACTACACAATGTATAAACTTTATTTTATAACTTGCTGAATACAGAATAACCCGGCTTTGCTCATGGAAAAATATAAAAAAATGAAATTATTGAAATACTTTGTCAAAAAACTGGTACTTTTATTTAATTACAAGTGGGCCTCGGAATCCCCTCCCCTCGCAAAAAAAATGAGAATGGGGTGACATTACGGAAGGGGTATTTGTAAAAACCCTGTGAAAAAAAATCGTATAGTTATTCAAATGTCTCGCTGTAATACCGGAACATTGAAATATAATGTGTGCCCTTGTTCGCCTCCCATCCCCGGGCCAAAAATGGAAAAAATGTCGACGCTGTAACACCGGTGGGGGGGGGGAGGTTATGGTAGTCGGAACAACTTCGTTAAAACAAAAACGTGAACTTATACAAAAGTTTAATCGGAAAAGTGGAACAAAATACAGACAATACAGTGTGTACTCACTACTCCCTTCCATTGGGCCAAAACGGGAAAAAGTAAACAATGAAGACTCCCGGGCACAAAATAAATACTTGTTTTTTATATAAGGGTAAACTAAGATATGTACCTATAATATAATATATTGTAGGTAGTACTAGGTACCTACAATACATTAAAAAACAACCAACATCATAAGTGTTTCAAGTGTCGTATATCAATTAGTTTGACCTCAGAGATGGATTTCTAAAGACTAAATTTTTAGATCTAATAATTAAAGTTGATTTTTAAATATTAGCGACGCGCGACAACGAGGCTTATTATTGAATCCGACGACCAATATATAGAGTGTTATTACTTATTAATATATTTACTATCGTACATGATACATCTGAATAATATTGTCGTGGTGAATAATTTAAAACGGCTGCAGTCTTATAAAAAAATATGGTATTGCAAATTCATGCAAATTCATGCTAATCACGTGGTAAAAAAAAAAAATCAATAATTTTGAATGAAAGGTGCTGGCGCAACGGGTAACCTTAAGCGTCCTCTGTACTTATTTTTTTTTTATCGGACTGGGAAATGATTATTTAATTATTAAATAAATTGGTATTGGGGTGGGAGGGAAATTTCTTGCTGCACGTATAGCAATAAGTACTGGCACACTGCTTATAGATTATAATGTATTATTTTATGTTAGTTTATTTAACACAAAAGTTTTATACTTTCGAAACTAGTGGAGACAGGAGAGTTAAAGCTTAAAGCTGCGACTCAAAGCGTTGTGTCCGTCGCCATTATTTATTAATCACTGAAAAAATTTAAAAGTTAAAATATTAACGTTATACAGAGTATAATATTTATATATACAGAGTGATTCACCAAGTGCATTTCAACACCGTTTTTGGAATTTTTATATATTTTATACAAGACCATATTTTGTGTGTAAAGGTATACTGTAGTAGTGTAGTATTTATATATTATATATAGCAGCTGGTGATCCAATAAGTCGTTATAAAACTACATATTTGGAAAAATTGTTTGTTTTACTATTTTTTATTGTTATAATTATATTAAAGTTTTTACTCTTTTGAATGTCAACATTTACCTACTTTTAATATTCAGAAGCAAAATATAATTTAACATTTTTGTTTGCATGTAAAAAACATTGAACAATTAATTCAAAGTTTCTCGTAAGTCGTAAGTTGTCCTTTCAGAAAAATTAAAATATCGAAAATACAGTTGTTATTTTTCATATAAGCATTCAAAGTTTATATTCTAAAACTTTTTTTTAGTTATAAATTCATAACATATTTTACATTCATATTATGATACAAGCTTTTTCATAAATTATCCTTACAAAAATTATAAAACATAGTTGTATGTGACTGAACAGTTATTTCTTATGAGTGTCTGAAGTTAAAATGTTGAAGTAGAATTTTTATACGTAAAATAACGAGTTTTTATACCAAATAATAATTAGATATTGACGATATTGTCATATTGATATATCGTTTTTAAACTTAAAAAATATATTTACAGAAACTTTAAATATTTCACTGTTACATAAATTATTATTTTTCTAAATATTTAGATTAAATTTAAACTAAGTAAGGTATAGCCATCATGAAATGTGTTAGTTTTTTTTTTTATAAATATTAATAAAAATGTTATGCTCGCCAATATGCTTGAAAATTAATACACAATCTCTGATAGTTTTTTTATTACAGCAGTTTCAAAAAAATCGAAAATACATTGCCATCATTATTTTTTTTAAAAGCGTTTGGAGTCTAAATTTTAACTAAAATCGACAAATTCACGTAAGTGTACAAAGTTATTTATAGTTAGAGATTTATAAAACGTTTAATATTTATAGCCAATAGGCTTGATCATTTTAAAGAAATTCCAGTTTTAGCAGAGACCTAAATATCTTAAAAATAGTCATTTCAATATCGATTTTGACGAGAAATAATGATTTGATTGTTATTTGGTACGGCGCTGATGCTAGGCGTTGTAAGCCGCCGTGTTCGTTCAAGTCGGAAAACTAACAAGTGCGGCCACGTCGCGTCCACGTCCACCGCCGCGAACTACAACTGTCGCGTGTTCGTCACCGACACACACTCCGGCCGACGGTTTTTAATTGACTCGGGAGCCGACATTTCGGTTATACCACCTGTCGCTCGCCATCGTACTTCATCGGATTTGGTCCTCACAGCCACCAACGGCACTCGGATTCGCACATACGGGCCCGAAGAGCTACACCTCAACATCGGCCTCCCACGTTCTTTCCCGTGGCGTTTCGAGATGGCGGACGTGTTCCGCTCTATTATTGGCGCCGACTTTTTAAAGTATTACGGTCTGTTACTCGACGTGCGTAACCACCGGCTAGTCGACCAGGACACATCCACCGTTATTAAAACCGACGTCACTATAAGGTACAACGTTCAGACATTTGTTCTGTAGCACACCCGCGGTGCTGGACTGACATTATCGCCGAGTTCCCCGCAATTTCGCGTGAATCGCCGGTCCCGAGAAAGTTCGCTCATACCACAGAGCAGACGTTAGACACAACCGGACCACCGTTATTCACGCGTCCACGTCGCCTGCCGCCTCATCAGTACAACATCGCGAAAAAGGAATTTGCATACATGTGCCAGAAAGGTATATGTTGGCCGTCGGAAGCCACTGGGCCAGCCCTTTGCTGCTTGTAGCCAAGAAGGACGGCACTTTTCACCCGTGCGGCGATTACCGGCGCGTGAACGCGGTCACGTGACCGGACAGGTACCCGCTTACCTCACATTCATGATTTCGCCGCCAACTTAGCGGGTCGAACCATTTTCTCAAAACTCGACCTTGTACGTGCCTACCATCAGATTCTCATTGCTAAAGATGACATACCAAAGACTGCGGTCACTTACCCCGTTCGATTTATATGAATTTCCAGTAATGTGTTTTGGCCTCAAGAACGCGGCACAGACCTTCCAGCGTTTTATAAACAGCGTAATACAAGGTTTGGATTTTGTTTTTGACTACATCGATGATGTATTGATCGTTTCCACCAACGCCGACAATCATGTGGCCAATGTCCGCGAAACGCTTCAACGCCTGCAACACGCTATAGTGTTGCAATAAATCCGGATAAGAGCGTGTTCGGAGTTTCGGAACTCACTTTTCTCGGTCACTTAGTGAATCAATATGGATGCGGACCACTGCCAGAACGAGTTTCTGATATTCATAAGTGGCCACTAACGTCAACAAAAAAAGGACTCGAAAATTATCAATCATTGTAATTAAACAATTATAAAATGGTCAGTTTTTATAACCAAGGATTGAAAATTTAAAATAAAGATTCTAATAAATAGTACATACTGTAAACAAAAAATCTAAAAAATATATAAACACAGTTATTTTTTACAGACATTTTAAGTTCAAATTTGGACGAAATTACACATTAAAATCAATTTTAACGAGTAAAGGTATATATTATTATAATATTTTTCTAGCATCACTGATAATTTTAGGTTAATAATTAAATAATATGAATAATATTAATTCAACTTAGCAGCTACCGTAAAATAACAATATCAATATAATTTAAAATATCCTAGACTGACATACCGTCTCCGCTCAGAATCGTTTTTCGTATACAATGATATTATATCATTGAATTCAAATTTAATACCATCCATTGTACAGTGACCTACTGGCTACTTGTAACCTACTGTACAGCGGAGCGACATCCACTTGACCCCCTTTTTTTAGTTTTTTTTTATATGAAATATAAAACTGACTGAAAAACAGTCAAAATATATTAAAAATTAGATGGTGTATAGAAAATGCTTATATAAACATTCAGTGAAATTTTCATGCATCTACAGTTGTTTGTTTTTGAATTGCAACAAAATAAGAAAATCGCTACATGAGAAATCGAGTGAATATCTAATCTTGTACAAATAAAAGAAAAATTTTTATGAATTTCTAACTCAAAATAAATTGCACATTTTCGTCATTTTTACGTATTTTGTAAAATTTGAACTTTGATTACCTATAAAAAAAAATTGTGACTACAGATTTTTAATATTTTTCATCTGCCTTTGAAACTATATATTAGAAGCCTACTATTAAATTTTCAAGATTTTTTACCCAACAAATAAAATTTTATTGACATTTATAGAAAAAAAAACTAAAAAAATTGGAAACTGAAAATGTCCGTTAACAGCTCAAAATAAGTCAGAATATTTTGAAAATGCTATGGTGTGTAGAAAATACTTATATAAACATTCGGTCAAAATTTCATGTCGCTACGGTCATTTAGAGTTATACCAAAAACCAAAATCGATTTTGTCGAAAATTGGTTTTCCGTAAAAATTCCCGTTTTTCCCTTAATTTTTCATTTGTTTTTCACGCGCTCATGAAAACTACTGGGAAATTTTAACTTTTGACCCCCCAAAGTACCAACTAGATTCACTTTCCTATCAGAAAATGTACTATTGAAGAAAATAGAAGCATTTTACTGTCCTAAAACGTGATGACAGACACAAAAATAAAAAAAAAAACACACATCATTGTAAAATCAATACATCCATCGCTCCGCGCAGAATCTAAAATTTAAAATTTAAATGGTCCATAAAAAGCTCAAAAACAGTCAAAATATATTCCAAATTAGATGGTGTATAGAAAATGCTAATATTCACATTCAGTGAAATTTTCATGCATCTACAGTTATTCGTTTTTGAATTGCAACAAAATAAAAAAATCGCTACATGAGAAATAGAGTGAATATCTAATCTTGTAAAAATTTGAACTTGAAATGCACATAAAAATTTATTTTGACTTGCTTATAAACATTTTTTTATTGATAAAATTAGGCAAACTTATGAGGAAACTTGAATTACATTTTCAAACCTTAGATTTAAGAAGAAAAATTTTAATAAATTTCAGACTCAAAATAATTTGCACATTTTCGTCATTTTTACGTATTTTGTCAATATTTGAACTTTAAATGCTCGTAAAAAAAATGTGTGACTTCGGGTTTTTAATATTTTTCATATATTATTGTAACAGTATATTAGGAGCCTTTTAATAAATTTTCAAGAATTTTTTCCCAACAAATAAAATTTTATTGACATTTATAGAAAAAATACCTAAAAAAATGGAAAACTGAAAATGTCGGGCTCATAATAAGTCAGAATATTTTGAAAATGGTGTGGTTTGTAGAAAATGCTTATATAAGCATTCGGTCAAAATTTTATGTATATACTGTCATTAGTGTAATTTCTTTTAGAGTTTCTTCAAAAACCAACATCGATTTTGTTGAAAATTAATATGTGGCCTGATAATGGATGAAATTTATATAAACGATCAAATACATTACAATGACCAAAGGCGACAAGGGTTCATTAATTACGGAGCTGGTAAACTGGATTATGATGGACTACCTAGGGCCAAAGAAGCGTTAGTTTTCATGTTGATAGCCTTAAATTCTAATTGGAAAATTCTCACAAAGCTTACTTTTTAGTCAATGGTTTAAACTCGCAGGAGAAATCAAATTTAGTATGTACAGTTTTATCATTTGTTCATGGTACCGGAACATGTGTAAAAGCACTGACTTTTGATGGTACAGCTGCTAATATGTCAATGGCCACAAACTTAGGAGCCCAACTTTCATTCCCTGACCTCAAACCGCATTTGGAATATCCTGAAACGAAGCAAAATGTCCATACATTTGTTGAACCCTACACATAATATGATCAAACTATGCCGAAATACCTTAGGTGATTGGTAGGTACTCTATATGATGAAAATAAATGTCCAATAAAATATGATTATTTTATAAAGCTTTTGATTTCAAGAAGAAACTGGTGTCCGTGCAGGAACTAAAATTCGTACTCGTCACATCCACTATCAAAAAGAGAAAATGAAAGCAAAACTTGCGGCACTAAATTGAAGGAGCTATCGATATCTGAATATTGGTGTTAATTTACATCACTTCAACAGTGAATAATACTAACAATGCTTCCGTTGTGGGACCTTAATAATCTGAGTATCGAATTATCAATTTATCACAGTGTACAGTAGTCAGTACAAAACGTAATACGTATATCCGTATGACCCTATACCGTTTAATATTATAACCAATTACAGATTATTTTTTATTAATGATATCCTAATTGCATTTCTTAATTTGAGAAATTATGAGTTCAGAATTTTAGATAAAAATATGAATAATCTAAGACCGTGATAATAATATTTTGTACTGATATTATAATTTATAACCTTAAAATTATTTTATATTTAGCAACAAAATTCTAACATGTGTTTGTATAATGCTTGTTACTTCTTACTTTATAATTTCTATATGACAGTTAAAAGTTAAATTAAATTAAAATACATAGGTATCTTATTATTTCATTATTTCAATCAAGTTGATACTTTTAAGTCATTGTAGTTGGTGCGTTTGAAGATTTGTCAACTGGTTTTTATTGTCTGGAAAATGGAAGTGTTAGCATTTGTTATAAAATAACATTAGAAGAGTAGTAATTTCGATAATTTGGTACATTTATCTATTTACACTTTTAAAGGTACTTTATATTTCTTGTTAAGATCATATAAAAATTATATTTTTATTCATCGCCACTATTATTTAAAATTTGAGAATATCTATAGTTTAATTATTTATCAATTTGTAAATTCCTTCAATGTTATATTTAATAATGTAAGTATAACAATTTACTAGCGCAAGGTAGATATTTAAGACTTCATAATATCCACCTATTGGCTATTATTGTATTTTCGTTTTTTCCCCTGGGGAAAATTTCTTTCATTCAAGACCTGTAATTTTCAGGTAGGTACCTACTATCTACCCTTTTGCATCCCAGCCAAAACAGGTGCTAAATAGTAAAATATGTCACTGAATAAAATAATGATGTTTAATTAAATTGACAGTTGGTGTATGTCAATATAGAATGCTTAAACTAATATTACATTTTGAGTGGTAATATTAATACATTTATTGATTTCCTATACGCTATACATTATACAATAAACATTTTTATACTACTAGATAAAGGTTCTTGAGATATAGATTATAGATAATACCTATTTAAGGTTTCAAATTTGAAATTAACTTTTTCATCACAAATCAATGTGTTCAAATCATTCTTAAATTTTAACCTAAATATTTAGATTTGTTAAAATATTTAACATTATTTTACTTTAATTGTTGACTCCTGACTCATTAAGCCATGAGTAATATTTTCATAGAATTTAACTACAGTAAAACTTGCTTAAGACGCTCTTTAAGGGACCAGCTCTCTCGAGCGTCTTAAGCGGGAAAGCGTCTTATGCGGGGATGAAAAAAAATGAAGTGATTGAAATATCAAGTTTATTTTTTTATTATTAAACATGATTTAATGGGAAATACATTTATAAATTAATTATAATTATATAGGTACTTATATTTTTTGCTACCAAATTTAATTTAAAAAAATATTTTATTATTGTTTATTAAAAAATGATATATTTTTGTTTGTTTGCGATTCTGACAATGTGTTTCAGCAAGAAAGTTTTCTATTTTGTTAAAAAAACCCAACATTTCTTTGGAATTTTCTACAGAGAATAATACTTTCCGAATTTCCGATAGGCGTTGCAAACCAGCAGTAATTGTAGGAGTAGATACTGGAAAGTCTTGATCTTCTTCTTCTTTCTCATTCTCCACTAAGTTCGTATCAGAGATTATTTCTAATGATACAAGTGTTACACTTACTAAATCTCATAACAAGATGAAATAAAGTAAAACTGTTATAATAGGTAATGATAAAATAGGTATAGCGATAAAATAAAACAATAAGAACACGTATAGGAGTAAAAATTTTATTTTTATTTTCACAAAATTACTAAAATTTATCGTAATCTGCTGAACAAAAGAGCGTTTTATCCGATTAGACAAAGAAAAACCGAGCGTATCTTATCAGGTGGTTTTTACATTGACTAGTATAGGAAATGTCTAGGGACCGACGGAAAACAGCGTCTTATGCGGGAAAGCGTCTTAAGCGGGAGCGTCTTAAGCGGGAGCGTCTTAAGCGAGTTTTACTGTATTTACTTGATAAATACTTGCATGCACGGCTTTTATTGGTTTTTGTTTATGAAATTCAAGAATTCATTACTTGTTAAAGTCTGCAATTATATTTTACATGGTTATTCATACTAAAATAACCATTTTGAGTATATGAATGGTTGTCATTATTTTCTACTAATTTGTTTAAACATTGGTCACATTTAATAGTGAAATAGGTAAATATACTATAGCGAAAAAGCAAATATATGATTTATTATTTGATTGAACTCTTCTTAAACCTCTAGCACTAACAATGTTCTCTAAGTTTAAATTGTCAAGTATGTTTTAACTTTTTATTAGGCAGTATTAAACTGCTGGCTTTCATAAACTACATTAGTTTAGATATCTTAGATATAGACGAGAATATGATATAACATCTTGTAAACATAGATTGTTTTATTTAAAAAAAAAACTAAAGAATAGTCTTTCAAAATAATGAATTTGCTTTCTAATTTAGTTTATCATACATATCTTGAATCTTCATTCAATCTTCATCTATCTAACTATTTACTCTTACATATAATTATATAAAAATTATACACATTTCAAATATCTAACCCGAGAAGCCATTCATCACTCAGAATACATATGTATATTACAATGATAATTTACTGATGCAATTAACATATTAAAAAGACTTGATAATTATGTTTGATGCCAGGATTGGGGCTTTAATGTTGTTATAATTAAATTTAAAAACTCATATTATAAAATAAACTTTAATTTACCATATTATACGGTTTTTACTTATAAAAGCAAAAAAAAATTCATATATATGCAGTTTACAAGTTATAATGCCTACAAAAATGTATTCTATTTTACCAATGTTGTGTAAATATTGTGTGACTCTCAAGAATAGCTTGATAGCATGATATTTTTGCACTCCATACCACAAATGACAATCGCTCATTCGCTCCTATATTTACCTAAAGTGTTTGTTTTATTTAAAGACATTAATATTGAAGCAATACCTAGGTAGAAATATTCAAAAAAGAAAAAATTAATAATACAAATAATAATAAAGTACATTTTTCAATAAATTCAGCCGAAATTGTCTTGTTCTGATGTATGTTTGCTCATATTTGTATGTGTATTTATGTCTGTTTAGGGATTTTAAGTCTATTTATAACCTTCCAAACTTTTAATTAATGTAGCAACTTCCAATTCCTAGTTATTATAATTTAATATTGGATTGATCATATCTTTATGTTGTGAAAAGGTGATGTTTTTTACAGGTTCCCATTTGAATTTTAAAAGTTACCCCTAAATTTCCCCTTTTTAATAAATGAAAAAAAATGAATATCAATTTAATTTAGGCTATATGATTTAAAGAGGTTTTTAAATAGGTAATTTTTTCTGTTTTGAGTATATGATGCTCAAATCTGCTGCCACAAAAATTTGAAACACTCTGTATATCACAGAAAGTAACTTTTTTATGGCTGGAAAATGGTATAAAAATAAAAATAATTAATTATTTTAATAGGTTCATTACGATGCCAATTATTGTGTAGAAACAACTTAATATCATATTAATAGAAAAATATTAAGTACGTCGCTGACTAATAAAATATTTTATGTCTTCCAGTTGCAGCAGCCAGCAGTTATGGCAATGTGATTGGTATGGTATAATAAATTATATTATACGTGCTATAACGTTAGGAAAAAATGTGTGACTATTTAAAATAACAAAAAAAAATTTTTTTGAAAATTTTTTATTGGTTTTACAAAATCATGCGCTGCTAAAATTAGAAGAATCAAAGTCAGGAGTATTTAATATATCCCCTACTCTAGACAAATCAAGCCTATAAAAACAACTTATATAAACTAATCGTACATCAAGTATATAATATAATATATAATAATATATATTAATATTAATGATAAAAAAAAAATAATAATAATAAAATAATGATAATAATAGTATAATGATAATAATAATAATAAAAATAATAATAATGATAATGATAATTAGAATGCAGCAACAGAGACCGCTCTAAAATATTGTTTATATCGTTTGAACTTTTGGAATGAAGCGTTTTTTTTATCATGATTTTTATATAGTATAATATATAATGACTCTAAATAAACACCGAGAATAGATAATAACGTTATTATTATTATTATATATTTATTAAGAATCATTCGAAACTGCTATATAATATAATATAATATTATGAGTAGTAAAAATAATAAAAATAATCATAGTAATAATAATCGTGAGAATATAATATAATATAATAATATATTGATTTGATTTGATCTTAAATTTGTTCGCTTGAAGTTTATAATGTAATTTTTTTATGTTTACGATCTAGAAAATTAACCCTAAGGTACGAAAACACTTTGTTCATCGTTCATAATATATTATAATATAGGTACATAGATATTAATATTATCATTTCAACATATAATATAATCACAATATATATATATATATTGATTTATATTATATATATATTTAGGTTATATTATAATTATAGTTAAACTTATTATTATTATGTATGTATTGAATACGATTAAAGCGAAATCATTGAAATCGGATGTGACGAAGGGGATGGGGGTGAATGTATATTTTGAACGATTACACACACGATGGACGAGGAAAAAGAGGAGACGACGAGACGGACATTTTTTTGTATTTTTTTGGTTTTTGTTATACACGTTTACGCGATTGTTTGCTCGTGTTCATGACGACTTGGCGTGCTTACTGTCTGTTGCGTGCTTGCTTGTTACCTGTAAAACAATGAAAATAATATAAAATGAGTTAAATCCGTACAAAAATACATATGATAACAAAGGACTAAGGTATACGTTATATTCGTTATTCGGGAGCTAGTCATAATATCAGTGTATACATTTTGGGGTAGCCTGAGTACTTCGATCAATCCAACAGATGCGAAATAGGAATACAAATTAGACCCCGAGGAAACAGAAAATTTGGCCCAATTTTGGGATTATAACAAAATATTTTTAAGTTATCGGCCAAAACGTTCGCCAGGCCTAGCGAGGATCGACCACTAACCAGTCCGGACGTGCAATCCAATCCCAGTACTCTTTAAAAATACCTATATAATTATTGTTTTACCGCCCGGAAGATAATTTTCTATTTAAATACAAAAAATATTTCCCACAGCTAACAGACATCTCGATTTACTTTCCGTGTGCCTCCATGTATTTAACTTCAACAAAAGTGTGCGATAGCATTTCAATAGTATTTGTGTGTGTTTGGTGAGATCAACCTACAAAAAACTGAATCCTATCAGTAATATAAAAATGTATGTTCTGATGCCTAGATCCTAGTCATCCTAGTCTATCCGTGCGCCTACTATCGAGTACGACCGTGCTACACCATACCCCTCCCCTCCCATCAATACCTACCACGAACACACCAAACCTCTTATCGTCCATACCTATCATGTACATTGTAGATCACACCCCCTTCAAACCATATAGTATCTGTGTACTACACCACCCCACAAAAAGAATGGTTCAGAAACCTACTCCCTACTCTATCCATACGCCTGCTATCACGTACGTGTCGAGCCGTACCCCTCCTTCCCATCAATACCTAGTACTTGCCACACCATACCCCTTTTACATAGAAATAGAAATGTTAGTTGTAACTCACATAGTAGAAGTGTTAGTACCTAATGCCATTAGTTTTAACAAGTATGGGATTTTGCAACTCTTGCTCACCCCGTCGAAAGCAACGGAATGGACTGTGGTGTATTTGTCTGTAATTTTGTGTCTTGAAATGCTGCATTCAACTTTAATCACACTAACATGCAGTCGTTTAGGCAGCTGTTAGTAGTTCAGCTAACAATAAACCAACTCATCAGTATAGATGCGAATGAGACTAATATTGAAGAGTTTATAAATCGTGTAATTAATAATAATTTAAAAGTAAATTTATATTTCAGTTAGTAAGTTAAATTAATATGTTAGGTTACCATAGTAACTTAGCATACTAACTTAACATACTATATGAAAATTAAAATTACTATTTAATAATTATTAACTACACGAATTATAAATTCATCAATATTAGTCTCATTCGCATCAACACTGATTTGTAGTTAGTTCATGAGCTATCAGCTGCCTAAAAGATAGTAAATGTGTTGAATGCAGAATTTCTATACAGATATTCAGCAAATGTACAGACAAATCACAAATACTCCACAAGCAGGCACGCGAATAGACCTAGATGACTAGGAAGTACGTATCAGAACATACATTTTTATACTAGGGAGGGGTATGGTGTGGTATGTGCTAGGTATAGATGGTTGGTGAGGGGTATGGTGAAGCATAGTCGTGTACGTACGCGATAGCAGGCCGGTGAATAGAATAGGATGACTAGGGACTTCGCATCAGAACATACATTTTTATACTACTCTTATCAGCTATCGTAAATTTGTAAGTATTAGTCCATCATTCAGTCAGCACAAATAATGTTAGATCCATTTTCATAGAACGTATGTAAATTGCTCAAAAAATCATTCAATTATATACTTGATACATATATTACAGAGAATGCTATTTCTCCTCCTTATTGATGGGCAAGGAAACTTGAAAATGGTCCAAACGCAACAAATGGAGCCGAATCCATTTAATGCACACTCTAACGTTCAATTTTATTCATCGCATCCAAATGTACATCAAGTAATTAATTTGTTATAACAAATTCAAGTAGAAACTAACACAAAATGCAATGCTATAAATAAAGATATTAACAATACTCGACGATAAGTCATTAAGAAAAATAAGCTGGGATATGTCGGGTGAAATTAAGGTTTCTAAGTATATATACAATGTATGGGGAAAAATGTCTATAGTGAAAAAAATTAATAAATTTTTTTTTTTAATTTTCACACTTGGCCCGTATAGTTAAGACTTTAAAATATTTCGATTGGTGTTTGTGTGTAATTTCAAGAAAATACCATCGATATAATTTTATCGTTTTAAGTTTGAACTGTTATTTAAATAATTTTCAAGTATTCCGGATGGCGGACATACACTCTATATAGGATATAGGTAATATTGATAAATAAGCCAATGTACCTTATAAAGATAGATGGTCGACGGAAATTCTTAACTGTCCTACGACTTTGTATACAGTTGAAACACAACGCGTATGTGTGATGTGTATTACAATTTTTACGTGTGTGTGCGATATCGTTAGCTCCGAGAAGCAGGAAATAGCTGTGTCGTTAATTAACGAAGGATTATACAACCGAAGATCGGGTTACCGCTAAAAATAAGCAACACATGTGCTCCGTATCGCGCGTACGGGAGTGTTTCATGGTTAAACAGTTCGGTAATATGTACAGGGTCCAATATACATTGAATTGGTATCATGTACATTCGCCAAGCATTCTCACCCATTTTTTCTTCAATAATGAGATAATTATATATATCTGATTTTTGGAATTTTTGAATATACTTAAAGATGATATTTTAAAATAAAACCCCCCTTTTTCAACTATGTTTTTTTTAGCGTATAATTTTTTTGAAAGATCGAACGAGTAGTTTTTGAGTTTTTTTAATTTTGTGTAAGGATAATTATGGGTCTTCAAGATGTAGAAGTTTTAGTAGTTAATATTAATCTATCATCAAAATTTATAATTAAATTATTATATTATATTATATTATTAATTATATTGATTTTGTGAAAATGTTTCAAGTATCATAAACACTAGATCCAATATTACATTTATTTTGTTTTTTTTACAACCATTTTTTAGGACTTTAATTTTTAGTACAGGTAAACATTTTAATAATAGGAAAACAAGTAGTTCGAATTTTGAATTAAGTACGTCAACATTATTAAAAAAATAATCACTAAATAATTTACAGTAAACAAAAGGGTTCTCATTTTAAAAACTGAAGTTTATATACTGCCACAGAACACTCTTCCTAAGTAATACTAATATCTCAAGATTTTACAAACATGCGGTCTTAATTTATATTTATAAAAATACCAAAATTCAGAATTTAAATTAATAAATTATTAAATAACAAAAATGGGGCTGAGCATGCTTGATGAATGACTCTGTGTCAATGTATATAATAAGTTTATATGATGAATATAATCGCAAAGTCACACTCAATATAATAGTACTATGTAGCCACAGTACTATATACCTATATGCAGTATGTGTTAATGAGACGTCGTGACATATTTCGGCTTTCATCCAACGACCTGTCGTTGTCGACATAATAATATTATATAGTCCCAAATCGCGCTTATATTTTATATGAATTTCATTGCAAAAATTAATATTTTTTAATTACGTTTTTAATTTTTTCAATCCTTAGAAATTAGCATTCCACCTCAAACCAAAGCCCGGAAGACTGATCTCAACGAAGGACCACACCTTTTGAAATAGCATACGGCGACCAAATATTTGAATTAGTATACTTCAACGAATGGTGGCATTTATCACATATTTATATCATATTGAATATTTTGTTGTTTCATAAAATTAATTTTAGTTTGTATCGAATAATTGAATGCTATTCAAGTTGCAAATACGTCAATTCCACATATGTACATAAGTATTATAGTCCATAAATCATAATCAATTATTATTTTCATCAAAATTACAGTAAATTAAATATTCAAACAGAGGATATAAAAAATGTCACCCTTTGGTGCAATAAACTTGTCGTTTTTGAGTTGTAGTCATCGTTTTTTCCTGCAATACATATATTATACGAGTATATCGAGGGATATTCTGCGGAGGAGAGATATCGGGATGCCGAATTCCCGATAGGCTAATCATCGTGTTCCATACGCATAATACGTATTTTTGGACCGACACACATACATCATGATCATATGTGTAATATTTACGCACACATGCTAAAAATTGTATATTACATTTTATGGATTGACAATATGGTTGTGTGTATTCGGGCGAAATCCTACCTGATCGCGCGATAACTTTCCGAACTGAAATTTTTAGCCGATCTGCGCAATAATAAATAATAAATATTAAATAATCCACGTTATAGGTACACAATACACGACGCGATTACATTATATATATTAATATATAAAATACTGCCAAGTCTCACTTTAATGTATATATATAAACATAATACGGCTATTGTACTCCCCCAAGCCTACCCATAGCACCACTTGTGCTTATCATGATTATACCATCACCCGGGACGTCGCGGACGGATATCCGGTCGAGTATTATAATGTGTACACTGTACAGAGTGTAACAGAAATAACTGATAGATAAATAATTAATTAACTACGTATTTTTTTTTAAATATTTTATTTAGGTATTATATTATTAGTTATACATTTAAAAAAAATGTAATATTGATTATAATATATAATAAAATATAGAACAAATCGAGTAACTTAATTACATTTATTAGCTATTTTTGTACACTCTGTACACCGAGTAATTCTTCAAATATACTCATCCCGATTTTATTCAAAATCTAATTTCAGGCTTTATTTTCAGTTTGTTTGAGATTATTGTACTACTTAAGAAGTGTCCTGTGAAACATGTGTTTTTTAAGTAAAAAGGGAAGACCTCAATTTAAAAACAGAAGTTTGTATCTCCATATAGAACACTCCTTCAGAACCTAAGTAGTATAAAAAATGTCAAGAATATATGAAAATATTACAGTTCTTATTCCTTAAGTAGGCATCTATATTTGAAAATTTACCTAGTATAAACGACATATCAAATTAGAGATTGGGGGGGGGGTTCTAGGAATAAATATTTGGGTCCCCTACAGTGAAGCCATTATAATGACATATATGTGTACCGCTCTGGTCTCACCTAAGCATTTTTGGTTGTAGATACATATTAGCAATATTGTCTGTACAGCATTATTTAGTTATACACCTAGGTATAATATTTTTTTTATTTCGTCGATAATTACTCCGTTACAGGTAATACCTACTACCGAAAATTTAAAAACTATGAATAATGAACGATACCCTCGTGATATAATTCAGTTTATATTTAATTGCACTACATAGTAACATGTAGAGGCAAAATATTTTGAAACAATTATTTTTATCGATCGATTTCTTGGGTATACGGAAATATTGGATATAATATTTGTATATGTGCCGCAGATGACGGAAATATTTTGTGATTGCGGAAACGGACGAACGTCGGCACTCCGCAGTGACTACCGATTGCCAAGAGTATACACACCGGAATCACAGAATAAATGAAATCTCGTTATTTATTCTGAACCGGAACACTGCAGCAGTAGTAAAGTTGGGGTCGGTTTCGATTAAATCGCTAATTTATTTAAGTCGGTTAATCGAAACGCGGTGCAGCACTGGGGGATACTGTAGCAGTTATAAGCGAATATTCAATGTAATCACGATTGGCCGGTGAACCTAAATAATTAAACGATAATATTATAATGAACGGTTAATTGGATCATATACCATACGGTATTATGGGTAGAACGGAAGTCTACATTTTTTTGTAAAATAGTTGTTTGGAACGTAAGACTTCGGAAAATATTTTTTTTTAATTGTATTTGTATATCTGGAACTGTATTGATTTAAAAAAGGCGGAATAGTATATAAGTTCAGAACGTATTTTGTGGGAAATGTATTTTTCAGAACTGTACATTATAGCCCATTAATATTATACGTTTCTAACAAAATATTATTCAGTATAATATTATGATTATGGTTCCATCAACATAATATGTTTCCTACACAATATTTTCCATAAAAGTACGTTTTCAATAGAATTCGTTTCTGAATAAATTACGGATTCAACGGTTCACTTAATTCAAACGGATTACCTAACCTAACATTTAGTCAACTTAATGATTTGAGTTGTCGTTTTTATAAATAAACTTCAAACACGTATTAAACGTTTTAATGCACTTTGTATCAAAATACGACAATGGTATTGACGAACTAAATTTTTTTTTTTCATACTTTGGGCCTTATTGGTACAATTTATGGCATTTGAAATTTTGATTTTTTTTCTTTTACCCATGTTGAAATCTGTTTTCTAAGTCATATCCAAAAATATGTTGTCATAATTTTTTTCCAATGATTTTAACTTTATTATTTATTGCAATATTTTTCTTTGAATATAATTGATTTGATT
This sequence comes from Nasonovia ribisnigri, assembly GCA_027563435.1. Classification (NCBI taxonomy): domain Eukaryota; kingdom Metazoa; phylum Arthropoda; class Insecta; order Hemiptera; family Aphididae; genus Nasonovia; species Nasonovia ribisnigri. The sequence continues at coordinate 90,891 of JANEHU010000712.1, read as the reverse complement.
TTTGAATAATACGAAAATTATATTTGTACAAAAACAATATGACTGTCTTTTAGAAATTATTTTTTCTTTAGACTTTTTAATAAAACTTTGTGTAGGAGTTAACATTGTCTCGTCTAACAATAATGCTTTGTAGGAGACTAGGAGATTATCTACTTTTGTAGAAGTTTACTATTTTCCAACTATATGTCTATATATATCATAACTTGTACAAAGTGCCTGCGTATAAAGTCAATTGTACTCATTAATATTTCTGAAATTGATAATTTCCAAAACGAAATGTATATAGTTGTATACGTTATATTAGGTATATTGTTCGTTCAGATAATTGTCTCGAAATATCTAATCAGCAGTCAGTATATTATATTAACTATTGAAGAGTTATATACGCCAGTTAGCGAGTATATAATTAATGTATATAGGTATGTAGTGTAGTTACGCAACTACGTGCAATAATATTATCATTTGTAATTATTTACACAAGTATGTTAGTGTTATATTGTAGTTATGTGTGTATGTGTGTAATACTATGACAAAAGAAGGATTTTGTGTTAAATAGGAATACGTTAAATCGTTTGCATATAACATAATATAACATATCGCAGCAATCCAAAACGAACAACTTGCGAGTCCCCGAGTTATCAATATTATATAAGCAGTAAGCCCCCAGCGGCGTTCTTATGATAAAATGATTAATCATTGGCGTTGAACTTTGACATTTGCGTTGATTATATCGTGTAAAGTTTTAAGTATTTCGTGTGAGAACTATTTACAGCACCTATAGTAATAACAACTAATGAAGAACTTTGTATTAAATAATTAGCCGTTTTACTCATAAAAAAAGTTATACACAAGTTTAAAATTAAAAAAAAAAGTAAAATATTTTAAATGTCTAAAAATAGTACAAAATAGCCAAAATATTTTGAAAATTATTTCACGTCTTAGTGTAAAATATTTGCTGGAAAATTCAAATCTACAATTATTCATGAATTTTTGAATTACCACAAAAAAATCAACAAGATTTTTTTGAAATCATGTTTTGTGTAAAAATTCCCGTTCGACTTTAATTTTGTTTTTCTTGATTGTTTTAAAAAGTACTAGGAAATTTTTGCTTTAAACCCCTAACCCCGAAAGCAAAGCAGAAACCACTAGTTGAAGATTGAAGCATTTTTTCTACTTTAAAAATTATATAATCAAAATTAATAAAAAAAAAATTTAATTGTAAAATGTAAATCAATACATTAACAACTCTCCGCATCTACAATTTCAGCTGAGTTCACATCTATTGAAATTACATATTTTTCAATTCTCGTGAACGGATTTGCAGGAGATTTTAAGTGATGGGATTATAGTTTGCGAAACGAATCAAATAATAAATATAAGGATTTCGTGAATCGATTGTGAATTGATTAACTCGTTTCTTTACAGATTTAACAACATAACATAATTGGTACCTATAGAGTCCAATCGTTTAAAATCAACTATCAATCTCTCGATCTAATTGCATGTCTTTATGTATATTATATTACAGCTTATTCGTGTTAATATTGCCCCGTGTATACTGTTATATAGTTACCTTTATTACCCCGTCCCTTGCTCTTGCACTTTTTCGTGATCTGTCTGGTCTTCTCGCAGTTTGAGTTCTCAGTAGACGGATCCTTGAGCGTGTCCGTCCTGATCATCTCGTTATGCGAGTTACATTGACTCCACGTGCCCTTCACATACCGGCATGCTAAAACAACACACGACCCGATACGTACAACCATATATACATGCATTTAAATATTATTTAAAAGCATTAGCTATAATATATATATATTTGTGTGTGTGTGTGTGTGTGTGTGTGTGTGTAACTGTTTAATTAGTGGACCGTGACGACTGACCAGAAGGGTTTAGAAGTTAAGTAGGCTGCCTGAACTCCACAAAATAGAATCGATAAACAGATTATAGGCCTTATTCTAAGGATTTTTCCCCGCTGCTCATGGCGGGATATCTATGACTGATAACAGTTTGGAGGTAATTTATATTTTATGATATTAAGATGGTATTATGAAAATTCAAGGATTGAAATGAACATAATATGGTGATTATAATTTATACTATTGCAATTATTGCGTTTTTGTTATTTCTTACTGTTTAATGTGAATTATTAATTATTCAAGTTCACGTGATAATAATATCTGATATACAGATAGGAGCGCATACCGCAACAGCTCGTTTTTAATATTTACAAACGTTTGAGAGGCTGTAAAAAGAGATATTTTATTTAAGGGTGAAGGAGTCGAGCAGAGCCAAAGGTACTATATTATGTTGGTGACTGTCATTTGTTATCATTGTGTTACGACTTACGACTTTTCAAAACAAAAATGTAGCACCCACAAAACACTAATTTATAAAGTATATTGACTTGTCAAGTAGTTATAGGTGGTCGAGGTCGTTTTTAAACAGGAAGAGATTCGTTTGTCGCCTAGCTGGTCATTCCATAATGGGTTTTTAATAAGATCAAATGATCCTTATCGTCTTTGTGTATATGTGTTTACAATATATATATATATTATAATATACCGTGTATGTATATTTGACCTGTTTTAAATGAAAAACCTCAATAATCGCATGCCACATTATAGTTAGATGCTGTTATAGCTTAAATAAATCTTGGATATAGATCGTACCTTTCTTGCACTTCTTTTCGATCTTCTTGGTCTTCTCGCACGTCTCGTCACCTTTCTTCAGTGTCAAGGTACGTGCCTTCACATTGGTCTTTTCGTCACACGGGGACCATTGTGTCTTTTCGTAGTGACAGTTGGTTTCTGTCCGTTAAAAAAACAAAATTACTATTTTTCTCTCGGTTTTCATAGTTATATTAAAATCATGATTTGATAAAACGATGAAATCCATCAAGATATACGATGATAAAAGGTACTTATTATTATTTAATAGAGGAATACTCGCCTTTTCCGCCATTTGCAGCTCTGGCCAAACGGTTCAATGATTGTTCGTTCTGTCCGGTCTCGTTTGAGCTGACCATTGCAATGGCCACTAACAGCAAGCTAACCATCAAGATACTTAAACACTTCATCTGGAAAAAAAAATCAAGCAATTGAAAAATACATCGTACAATCTACATCAACTATCGTATAAATCGTTTATGTTTCAACAATAACAGTAGAACTACTGTATTTTTAATAAAATAACAACACCAAAAGTGTGTGAAAAAAAATTTTATATTTCATAAATTCTAAATATGTTTTATTTTCAAAGCCTCAAGGGTGGGTTTAGTACCTCGATGTACCGAAGTTGCTTGAAGTGGTGGTTACAATGATTATTCAAATTCAGTTATATTAATTTTATGATAGGTACCTACCTATAGCCTATATAATATTATAGTTTATATGCATATAGGTAATATGTATACTATATGCATACAAAAAATTTGAAGTTATAGACGCATTAAACTACAATTTATAAAAAAAATATAATATAGGTATTCAACTAATCTTTTGCTCGTTGCATAATATTTTAATGACATTATCGTTTATCGGGCAAGGAATAAAGATTATGCATATTCATAACGAACAAATTTTTTTTTCTTCATGAATATTTTAATAATACATAATATGTTGAATTCGTAGAATGTTTACAGTTTATACAGGTACACTGACTTATAACAAATCATCTATTACTTAATTCATTTTCATTATAGGTACCTATGGATTATAATTATAAACATTATGTAAAATGACATAAACCATTTTACTGGGTTTTAATCAGTGATTAGCGAACCAAAAAATACAAAGAATGTTATTATATTATTATGTTTGGTCAAATATAAAAAATTAAACTATAAATTAAGAAAAACAGTGGAAATCATATAACCCGACACCACACGCCCCTTTAAAAAAGTTTGAAATAATAAACAACTGCGAGTGACATTTTCGAAAATATACGTCCTGGGTTCAAGTACTCTTTAGGGAAATAACTCATGCTAAAAATAAAGTCTATGTCAAAATAAACATAAAATAGATAATTAAAATGTGTAATAAACCGAACACATTTTCAATTCGGAACAAATATTTTTATTCTGTAAACGATTGAATAGTAGATTAAATCAACTATTTAATATATTACAGACGCAAGGTGTTATTGAAAACGTCTATATTAAGTCATATAGTTAACCAAAAATAATAAGTGGTAGGTACACAATTTTTACCTGTTTAGATATAGATGATTTCATTTTATTGACTAAAATAAGATTTAACAAGTTTTCCAATACATTGTGTGTTGTATTGGTAGGTATAATACTCAGAATGCTGCGAGGCTTATATGTACATTGTTAAACATTCGACAATACACACACACTATGACATGTACACATACTTACATGCACACATAGATAAACAAATATTTTATTATTATCGTGTTCCGACGTATTTGACGAAAAATTGAAAACCAATACAGGCTTATAAGATTTTGTTATAACAAATAAATGTTTTGATTGGTCCTCCACAAAGAGGGATTGAAAAATAGGAGAGAAACCATTTATTTTTCGAACGTGATGTAAGTACTAAAAACCCTTTCAGGATTTCCCGTTGTTTCGAACAGTCACGTTTCACAATGCGGCCCGGCCCCGTACGTATTCCAGCCGGTTTGTCCGTAAACCCTAATAAACGTGAACATGACACTTTGAACACAGAAATTATAAATTAGCGGTCACTGGTCGGTAAATGTGTATTATTAGGTAGTAATTTGGTAGCGTTCTTAGTGTACGTCAGAGAACTAGAGAAGTGTGTTACGTAGTACGTGGTTATAAGTAAAAAAAAAAACGTAGTTAGATATAAAGGGGAATAATTTATTATTGGTTTGTTTTCTGTATTACCTATAGTTGAGTCATAATTGAAAAGCAACAATTCTATAGTCAAATCGATGGTCAATTTTTTCGATTCATTTATAATGTATCTGTTCTATATTTATTATTTAATCAGGAATTTACTCATTTGTGGTTTTTATCAATATTTATTATTTAATATAGCTACCAAAGTATTATGTTGATTTCCAATATGTAATTAAAAATGAATAAGTAATGATTCACACTCAGTCATAATACTGTGTGAACACGAATAGATGGGTCAAAACAATAAAATGTGATAATTTATAATGTAGATATCAGAGTTATACGAATAAAAAAATAAAATGCTGTAATGTACATACAAATTTAACAAGTCATTCAGGTTAGATTGAATACTTTATAGTGTATCATATAATAATCTCCTTTATTTTGCGTATAACACAATATATAATAATATAATGTCTTATATATGCGTGTAACTTTTATCGTACTTAAATAACAATACCGATTGATATAATATAGGCAACCTATACAAAAGGATAACGGCTACCTATAAGAAGATTGTAAAACGGAAGAACACTTATAATTGTATATTAAATGAATAACATAGGAAGCAGGTGCCTATACATATATACTGCAGCAGTAATGTAACTGCTACTACGTCGGGAAAGTTTACAGTGCCGGCTTTTAAATAAGACCTAACCTACTGTCGTTGTGAAAGAAATAATACGATGCTTATACAGGTACGTCGGAGCTTTAACATTCAAAAATATTGTCATTGTGTAGACGTATGTAAATGTGAAGGTAGTGCTCAAGGTTTTAAGGGTCCTGCATAGTAGTCCGCGCTTACGATGTTTTGTAAACTTGGTACATAATAATATTATAATGCATACAACTTTTGAAAGCTTTGAGTCACGTGAGACCCTTAAAAATTGTTGTGCGACCAGAAATCACGGTTCATTATACTCAATTCTTATCTATTCCATTGTGTTTTTCTTTTTCCTCGTACGCTATATACGCTATAACTTTTATTCGACTTTTAGTAGTTTTGCGTGTTCACGAGGATTTTTTTCGCTCAAATCTCATCGCATCTCATACTTATCGATATGTTTTTGTGCTGTAAAATCGAAACGCAGAACAAAGCGATTGTTGTATAGTGTGACTTTCCAATAATCCGTTCCATTTCTATATGTGCTACTGAAACGTACCTACGTGGTAAAACTGCTGTAAAAGTGCACACAGTCCGACTAAATTGGGTTTTATTATCTCCAAATATAATATATATTATAGGCAACCATGATTCGATTTACACAGCAAAAAAAGTGCCGAGCGAGTTCGTTTCAACTATATACTGTTTATAGTGATATAATTGAATTTAAATGCCTTGAAATAGCGTTGATAAAATATGTAAATGGTAAATATTGATTTTTTTTTATCTAAATATTCTCTATCACGATTGTTGTAAGATTTTTCTACGGTGGTATTTTACCAATGTAAAAAGGTACAATTTATCAAACAATTTCGAATTCAACTATATAATATGTAAATATTTTATGACCTGACTGGTCAAAGTTATAGGTACCTATTGCGATATATTGGTTTGTATACTCAGCACAAAGGAAAACTATCTATTAAATTGTAGTACCAAGTACAATATTGTTATCAGCTGCAATAAAAATTTAAGTTTGTGTTATTATAGGTTTATCAGCAAATACAATTTAGTAATTTTCTTTTGTGTGTATTTGTGTTTTTTTTTTTCACTGAATTATCAAACTAATTATTTTTAAAAATTAAAAATTAAAATTATGTATATTTGAAAATCAATCATCATATTACGTTTATGATTTTTTTTGCAGGTCAATAAACGGCAATTTTTGTTCATCAGAAATCAGTAAGCTTAAATGACATATATTATAATATGTATGAAATCGTAATAAATTATATTACTGATTAGTGATTACTGATTACTGATATTATCGATTTATTCTAAATATTCCTAGTTAGATAATGGACCGTATAAACACATATGAACATTAATTTAGTTAGAATTCAATAGAAAATGTATGCATATGATGTGTACCTAATTATTATTATACAACACATTTTTAAGATTTTTATTTAGTTTTTAAATTCAAACGATAACTTCAATTGATAAAATATGAACGAATAATATTACATATTTCATACTTATATATGTATCAACATTTCAACTAGCTTACATTCTGTACCACTATAATATTATTTTAGTTCAATTTAGTATAGTAAATTATAGCTTATTAAAATATATAGGTATTTGTACTGAATTTAAATTATTATTTATTATTATAAAAGAATATTTATCGTAAAATTAATGGTCGTTGTAGCATATTATTGTGTATAAACGAAAAATTGTTATTATTAATTTTTAAAGAAAATTGTAATATACAATGAATTAACGATGACCTACATGTCTGCAAAAGACTATGTAGTAGTTATAATAATGCTGGAACGTATTTTTAAAAATAATTATCACCTACACAAAGATAAACTTCTTAGAAGGTCGGGCAAAAGAGGCACCCCAAAAGATGTGCTGTATAAATCTTTACTAGAACATCCGGTGGATGATTGCCAAGTTTTTGGTTTATTCGCACTGTATATATGTGTGTATTTGCACGTGTATTATATATATATATATATATATAAAGGCATAGGTATAATAAGACTCATCAATTTTATCAGTGGCCTTTGTTGGCTTTTGCGGTGTTAACGACCGGTAAAGACGAAAAGGATGAAGTATTTATGACAGCAATAACCACCTCCTTCCAGGGACAACAGGAGAAAATATATCGTACACCGAATTTATGAGATAAAAAGATAAAAATCACATTTCCATTATTCAAGAGAACCTATTCATACTGTTGAGTGTTCTTGGCATTTATGTTTATAATTCTTCCATCTTTGGTATTTTTCAAAATACATTTTAATTCAAATATTAAAAACAATTAAAATAGATTTTCTACCGAATGGCTTTTAGAGTATTTATGATATAAATTATATATAATATACTTATAGATATTTGAATATGCCAATACTATGTGTATACATTACAAGGTCAATACCAAATAGTATAAATTATAACCAAATAATAATTCATACTAAATCACCAATTCATATGTTCAATTAAATTCGTAAGGGGCATTGTAAGCAAAGTGGCATATTATATGTCTATGCGTCGTGTTGAAGTTATAGCTTGTTCTTGTTTTTATTTATTGTTTGATTTAATGTGGTATAGTCGGCAGCAGTGTGCTGGTAACTTAAATTAAAATGAAAACTACCGGTTTTTATTCGAAATAGTATTCAACCAATTATTTTAAACATACAGTTTGGTGTGTTTGAAATAAAAGAACAAAAACAATACGTTTTGTTGGTTTAGAAAATAAAAAATAAACGTTTGATTTTAAATGCTTTTTATTGTGTATTTTCCATCAAATATAAACACTAAAATAAGAATGATAAAAGTTGTCAACAACCAAATATTGTCTTTTGCCTATGGAAATTTATGGGTTGACATTATACCCTCTATATAATAATATAATTTTGTTTTATAAAAGATTGTTCTGTATTATGGACCAAATTAGTTTTTGAATCTCTGGGGAATGTAACTGCATTGAATGCATAATATACGATATACCTACCTAAAGTTTTAATTGTTATTATTAAAATACCCTATATAAACTATGAAGCGTTCACGATTTTGAAACAAAAGTATACCTAGTATTATACGTACATGGGATATATTCTATAGAATCTGGACTTAAAACTTTGAACTATACAAACAATTTGACGTAAGCGTTCAACACTGCAGTTTCATATTAAAATAAAATAAAACTGTTGATTAATTCAACTGAATAAATAAAATGTACCTAACTAATTTGAGTAGTAATCTCGAAGTGAAATTGCCAATTTGCGCTAACGTTTTGTGCCTTGGTAAAATCAGTAAAACCATTGAATGATAATAATAATAATAATAATAATAAAAACGTTTTCTTGCAGTGATTAATGATTTAGACGTGAATAGTTTACGACGAGTAGGTCGTTGCCAAAAATATTTCATCATATTAAAAAAATAAACGATCAAACTCATCTAATTATATACAATTATTGGGTAATAATCTTCCTAATGAATATCTTAAATATCACACAACACACATAGACATAATATTCTAAAAAACTTTGGGTAATTAAAAAACAGCGTCTATATACACTGCCTACATAAAATCAAAACTAACACCAACAACTTTGAAGTTTTTTTTTATTCTCACAAACATGAAACTATAGGTACTCGTAAGTCGTAGATATTATTACTTATTATTTTAGTATGCGTCCAGTTATCTGTAATTTCTTTTGAAATGTTATGACTCGAGAACTATACACAATATACAATATATATATATATGCGGGTGTTAAAAAAAAATAAAAATATTTCAAAATAATGGTTGGCTATATATACGTACGGCCGATGTACACACGATCATTATTCATAATTTATAAATGTATTTCGACTCAAGTCACTCACAGGAAATGGCCTTCAGTCAGTGTTAAACGTCCGAGCGTAACATATTATTACTGTAAATCTTTATTGGTGTCCGTTACACATATTTTATATTATATACACATGATTTAACTCAAAGCTATTTTATAATTATTATTGACCAACAAACTGTAGTCATCACTTATTGAAATGATAATGACTAATGAGTAATACGAATAATGATCAATATGATAAATTACACTTGAGTTTTAAATTTAGAGTCGACTTATTTATTATAAATTGTTGTGTAGTGGTCATCCTTATATATATATATATGTGTGTATACCTACATGCGCAGTAATTAATAATTCAGACCGTATAATATATTGTAAGTTTCATTGTATCCAACCTTTGTAAATGTTTAGTATTTCAGAATGCAGATATGATAATATGATGTAGGTATATTAGCCACTTTAAAATATAAATATTACCTATACGCTGCACGATATAAAGACAAAAAGTGATTTAAACCTCGTTCCGGATAAATAACTTGTAAAATACTATGTTTTTCGAGCCAGGAAAAACGTTCGACCGGTACAAAAGGATTTGCGCCGTGCGATTCAACCTCTCGACCAGTGAAACGTAAAAATTGTAAATGTTTTAAAATTTCGGTTCGAATTGACATTGTCAAAAGGTCAGTATATAATATAGTCGTGCGGGGTGTATTATTTGAATCGAACCCGTCGAAACCGTTCTCACGGTGGACATTCCTCCACACCGGCCATCATATTATTATACGTATGAAGGTAATATTATATACGCGCGAGTAGCTGCTGTTACGATGCATATATTATGTAGGTACGTCGTACGTGTGTATATATATATATATATATAGGTACCCCTCCGATGTAACTCGGCTGTCCATTTGTTGTACGCATAAGTGCGCTGCGCATATTGTTTTGAATAATTTAAGTACACTTCGAACACCCCCGGGGAATAGGAATAACAAACTGCACCGGAAATTTATGTTTTGAAAACTCGCCATCCTCGAACTCGCATAATCGAGAGCGATCCTCCGCAGAGTTTCAAAACTATATGGTACCTGTACAGTATACGGCTTTGTCGCTGCAGAGGGTTATTGTTCGATTGTAGAATATAATATTTCGTCTTAAATAAACTTATGCGATCGGCGTAGGAATATTATAATATTATACTCGGCAATAACGCGCAGTATATAATATTATATAGGTATACACATTTTATTGATTATCCCGAAACAGTATTTATTTTTTTTTCTACTGTACACCAAGCGTGAACGTCATAATAACACAAATAATATTCGAGAATACGAACACATTATTTTTAATTTGAAAAGTTTTCAAATGTATAGGTAGTCGTAATAGTTTGTTTTTTTTTTGGCTTAACTTAATCTAAGTGAAACACCGTAAACGTTTATTTTTTTTATCATTTCATACATTTATTGCTCGAGTAATTACACTAATCGAGTTAATTTCGTGTAACACGGCGGAAAAAATAACATGTCGGAAAGCTCTAATTGAGGTTTCCAAATACTTGTGTGCATATAATTTTATCCGTGCGGCGGCTGCTGTTCTCCCACATAAATTATATGGAAGTTATAACGCGGGTTAATTGAGTTTTCGCGGTACAAAAACGCTTAATTGAAAAATATCCTTGTTAATACGGTACACACCGTGAGTGAATACAATACAATTTTAAAATTATTCGTTAAACTAAAATTCAAACAATACTAACTACGCTTAAACCTTGTTCTTATTAGCTCCAGAATCGATCGCTGTGTGGCGGAGAGGGGAAAGCATCCTTTTTTTAATTATATTTTCCAACCTTTCACTTATTAGTTATTTTAATCCACTTCGACCACAACTGTCTACAATGCATATGCTTATATACCTACCTATACGTTTTGCGTTGGAACGGTTCGAACATAATTTAAACTCGCCCAATGAAGATCTATTTCATGAAAATAATAACCACATCAGCGTACTGAACTGATTGTAATTGATTAATATTCCATATTATTATATACCTAACGTCGAATTAGAAGACACGAAAACCGGACTGTATATACAGCGATCAGGTCTCGTTTGGTCACAGGTCATATCTGGTGCAGGTGCGTATTATTATATTTTTTCGTTAGCAATGAACATAAAGCAATGAATCATCATCGGTGATTAAAAAAAGTTGCCGTCATTCGAAAAACTGTTTTAACCGGAGTTCTATACACTTTATATTTTCTTCAAATCGTTTCGACGGCACAGTTATATATACGTTTTATGGAGGAACTTCAGGAACTACCTATTGAGTAAATAGAAAAACAGCAGTTTCCAACTATACCTATGTACACTATTGACATTACAGTATATAACACGGCGAAACTTTCATTTAACTATAACTTTTCTATTTAACCAAATATTTATCGGTCAAATTAGTTCACAGAGCGTGGTATACCGACACCGATTTCCCTTGAACTGAGGCACTAAAACCGAGATACACTTATATAGCGCCGTATTTTTTATTTGTTCGTTTTTTTCACGGGAAAATCGTCACTGGTCAACTAATAAGACCGATTGCTTTGTGAACTAATAAGACCGACATGGACAATACGCCTGTGGTGGATTGGATAAAGCACTTTGGAACTTCTCGGTATATTTTCGAACGTGGTTCAAACCACTATCTAAACTTTCCTGATAACTCTTGGAACAATCTATCTAACATTTTCGTCAAAATCGTCGAAATATTTTTTGAGTCTATAAGCTACAAACATAAGAACATTGTATTCTGTTGTACATTTGAATAACAGAAAATAAATCAAACATATTTTCTTTTATTAAACAATTTTATAGCAACGGATAATTACGATAATAACCAATGATATTATAAATACTGACAAAAAAAAAATGTTTTGATTTTCGTAAGTCAAAACGAAATACATGTGTGAGCCGCATTATACCAACCTATAGGGGGTGAAAGAATACACTCTCAGAGTCTCAATGAATCTTTTGATATAACTTTCATTTTAATCGGTCCTGCAGTAGTTTCTGATATTAGCCGTTGGTAAAAAGCTAATTTTACATTTATATAATATAAACTATAATATGGATAAATAGAATAGATAATAATAAAACTTCCAACTAACGAACTTTTTTGTTTAACTATAGACAATTGTTGAGAACCATAACCATATTATAGAACCATACGTGATATGTATGTTATTCTGTTTAACGAATTTGTCTATAATATGAAGTTTGTTATTGCCCAAGAGACTATGTAGTATGGAAGTTTCTCTGTATAGAGTATATTATTATACCATGATATTACAGTCTTGATTTTCAATCTGCTCGGCTTTGAGTTCCACTTCGCGTAGAATGCCCTATAAACAGCGATCGGAGATATATGGAAATCGAGAAAACGCGAACGTAAAAACCAATTTCCTACATTCGCCGACTGCTTTCGAAAAGCGCGCTTGATGACGGGGTAGGACTTTCAGAGCAATATTATGTCATATAGGTAGCGATAAATCGGCGTTTCAAAAGTGTGCATATAACATATAATAAGCCCGCACGCAAACACGGCGGGTAGTCAGTATATAGGTATCGGTTACCGACTGAATTCGATTTATAGAAACCCGATCCGAGGTCAGAGGACCCGGTTTCTTCTGGTTTAATAACGTAGGTATACCGTATACGGTCGATAAACTGCAGTGTCAGGGTACAACAAATATTACGATTTCATCCTCGCGAGGCGCCTGATGGCGAGACGACAGCAGGACGCCAAACTGCTAAAGACTTATCGCAAATTATTATTATACATCTATCGCATATTATAGGTGACGTCCTTTATACATATTATATTATATAGCACGCAGAAAATATAGCATACTACAATAACGGCAGCGATCTCGCCATTATTATTATTATTATTATTATTATTATTGGTATACCTCTGTATTGTATTTATTATATTATTATTATTCGACGATCGTATTCTGCTCCGCAGGGTGTGGTGTAGTGTCGGCCGTGGCGCACAATGGCTTCCCCAAAATGAATAGACGTTTTAATTTCAACAATAACCCTGGTAAATACCTACAATATTTTAATCTGACGCGTATAGACCTGCAGAAAGCGTTTTGTGACCGTCGTCGTCGCAGTGGCGCGACAAATGACATTTGATTCAATAGGTTGGCGTATATTTTAGACGGCGGCGCAGACAACAAACGCAGACTTATATTATATACCATTATTATACGACAGCGCACATTTATGATTATGGCGTCGGCAGCACACACATTAGGGTCTTCCGATACTTAGCAACGATAATATATAATAATATTTATTATTATAATATGTATGCGGTCCATTATATTGTAATATTTACGTGCGCACCTACTATAGGTATATCCTACATGTAACTAAATATTGTTTGACGACGAAATAATAGATAATTGAGCAAAAAATAACTATTTGGTTGCGATACACCGTGCCCTATACACAGTCATCTCGGCAATAATACGTAAATTGACGAGCTAAAAATTGTTCGGCACTGCAGCAAGTCCGGTCGACATATATGATCATATGGGTAATATACACGGTGATTCGCCAAGTGTACTCATTACTCACCCCCTGCATGTTTTCCGTTGATAATTTGTACTTACTAAGGAAAATAGGTTCAGAAGAAATTATGTTTTAAAAACTTTTAAAAATGTCCGAGCATAATTAATACCTATATCCGATATCACCAGCTACTTGCTACTATTGTGTATTATTGTAATACTGTTTTTAATTAATAAAATTATTGTCCTTTGTATATACATGTTAATAACTCAGAAACCTGCACTCGTTCGAATTTTGATTTTCGTCTGCTTAATAATTTACATTAGAAAAGATTTGTTTGAAAAAAAGAAGTTTGTAAGGCCACATAACTTTCCTTAAATATAGTACAAAAAATCTAAATAGTTGAAAATAGGTAGGTATACTTAAAAGTGTAGAAATCCAAAACTCCAAAAACCTGAACTCGAATCATTTCATTATTGAAGAACAAAATGGAGTTGAGCATGCCATGTATATCACATATACCTATTATAATACTAGTATTATGTTATGTTCAAGCGGAAGACCGTTTTCGCACTATTAGTACACCAAATACCGGGTATCATATAAACTATACCTAAGGGTAGGTACCGGGCACATATACCTACCTAATATCATAATAGATTAGGTATATACAAGTACGCCGCCTGTACAGCAGACTCTCGCACGTTTCTCGGTACATCATATTATATCATCATGTACGACAGTGAACCAACTTCGCCGGCTCTCGCAAACTCATAGATCGCTTATTACTACGTACGACGATAGAAATATTATACGTATATAATATAGGCGCGCAAAACTCTGTGCGTGCGTGTGTTCGCAGTCGACCGTTGAACTCCGCGCGCTGCAGGTTCAGGTTCGTGAAGATTTTTCTTCTTCTCGTCGTCCTCCTCGGGTATATGACATAGAGATAAGTAGGTAGGTATATGACGTCGGCAAGTCGTTTCTCGGAACTTCCCATCGCGCACGGTCTCTGCGTACATAACAGGCACGACTGTCGCCGCTCGCACGTAACGGTATCACGCGAGTATGCCATTATTACATTATACGTCACGTTACGACTCGGTAGTTATATATTGTCTGCGATGAATCGTACAACAAAGATGTGTGATGATGACGTACAACGTATTATTATGTGATTTGTGCGTCTCGGTTTGTCTTTATAGAGTCTGCCGGACGACTGCTATTGGCAGCCGTTATTTATGATGTCGTTTTTTTTCTTTTCGATTACTTGCGATTAGGTATAGAGACTCTATCCCACCGCGTACGAGACGACGTCCTCCTGTATCGTCGTATAGGAAAACTGCGGACGCGATATTCCGACCTATTTCGTGAGCGCGACAATAAGCATACTATTATATTATACGAATCGTAAATAATATCATTAAAGGTCCCGGAAGTTCTAGCGAAAGCGTATTTATTTTTTTCCCAAGTCTATACTATAAATGACCAGTCGTTCGGCACACATTTGTTTTCACGCTTCTCTGACGATGTCGTATACGAAATTTAGTTTCGATAATTTTTGCTGTTTTCGGCTACATTATCTATCCAACGCGTTTTATTGAATTCTTTTTATTTCGCTCATCGAGAACGTCTAAACGTAGGATTGGAATCATTGGAAATTTATCGGGAACACTTGTATGAAGTGAATTATTTTTTTTTTCCATTGGAGAAGAAACGTCTTCAAATTTAGACGATCTTCCTGAAGATTTAAATAGCAATGACTTGGTATTTTTTAAGTACACGCCAATCACGTTGTTGTTGATTAAATTTTGTACAAAAATACTTAAATAGTTTTATATTTGAATGTTAACACTAAAGGAACAGACGATACTATATACATTTTTATAAAAAAAAAGTATTTTAAAGAATAATATAAATTTAAATGATTTTTTTAAATTTAATTTTCATATTTATAATTTGTAGTGCTATTTATATCGCATGATTTGGCGTTTTAAATTGCATATTAAAGCGCTATAAAGTAAGTAACTTTTTAGTACTATAAATTCCGAGCCCTAATAATTTTATTATTATTATCATCATTGTTGTTGTTGTGTTATAAATATTTCGACCAGGAACCGAACCGAGCAGATGCTGCAACGGACGTGGCATATGTACATATATATCATAACATAATAATAATGTACAATGTCATTATATCGACGGTCGCAAACGTCGCAGGGCACACATGTCGTATAATATATATTTATTATATTGTGTACCGTGTGCGTATATGGCTGAAGTCTACATATTATGTACAGGGTGGTTCAGCAAGCATGCTCACCCCTATTTTTTTCCTTTAATAATGAATTTGTATTTTTGAAATTTCGAACACGCCTTAGGACCATATTTTCAAATTCGTGGGTTTTTTATACTATTATACTACTTAATGATGATTTTTATTTTGAAACGTCAACATTTTCAGAAAATCTATCGACCAAACAATTTACACTGTAGGTTTTCATTTGAAAAACAGAATTTTTACACTACGAGGGACACTGCTCCTTGATTAGTATACGAAAAAAGGGAAAAAATTTGAAAATATTGTATTTAAGGCTTAAGCATTCATATTATATTATTATATTTCAATATTTCAAAAAATCAGATTTCGAATGAATATCGCATTATTGAAGAAAAAAAGGGGTGAGAATAGTCGGCGAATCACCCTGTTAATGTATACTATAATATTTACAGAGTAAAAACATGTGTGACACATATTTTATTCGGACCGTTTTTACTGCGGCGACCGTGTGTGGCGTGTCGTGTGTATCTGCTATACATATTATTATACAATGTTGGTCTCGATATTCACATGTGGATAATAATATTATAATATTACATCATTATAACGTTACAGCAGTAGTTGCAGTATGCGGGCGTATGAGGGTGTTTTTTCTCCTGCACTATTTGCCTATAAATACGATGCGCTTGGCGATGTCGTCTGCACCGGGGACACGGCATAGTATAATATATTTCGACGATTTTCCGAGGCGTATAATATGTATATGGTGGATATCCAATATTATAATATGTGTACATGGATGTATATATATATATATATATATATATATATATATATATATATGCGGAAAATGCGGCAGAATAATGAGAGCGCACAGCTCCAGCTGTCGTGATCCTTGCCTCCTCGACAATAATAATCATACCATCGTCCGGATGTTTTGCGATGACGGTATGTATACTATATACCATACGTATAGTATACATTATACATAATATAATATGATATATTTTATACTCGCCAAACCGTCGACGATATATTATTACGACGTTTTTTTGTATAATTTTTTATGGGTGTGGCTACTAATTATATGGGTTATTTTTATTTTATTTTTTGTATCCCGTGCCTCGATGCGATCTGATGATTATTTTTTTTCTCGCGGACGAATTCGACTATAAATCGTGTACGATGACTCTCCTACGAGCTAATCGAGCTACGAGCTCTACAACGAGCTAATCGTTTTGCACGCACCTCCTACTTGCGATAATGGTATACGCGTACGTCCAATTATCATTATTTGATCGTAGTACGCTCACCCCGGAGCAGCAGATAAAACGGAATGTTTTTACGTTTATACGCTTTTTAGCTTCCTCGATTTATATACTATCGACTGTGTTCGCGGAAAATAAACGACGTGGCCGAGTCTTGACGTTATAATAATATTGTTGTGACGGTGATTTAATACGACCTAAGCAGAGCCGTCGCTGCGAGTGATGTGTAGTTTTAGGGGATGTTTTTGAGGGGTGTTGAAACACTCTTACCTCGCGGTCTCATTTATGCAAAAAATCTTTGCACTATATGATTCAGATTTCTACAAAATAATATGTCGGTCATATGCTCGGTTCTATTTCGTATTACATATTATCAATATTATAATGACTACAATGGAGAGTGCAATGTAAAGGCCTCCTCTCCCCATTTGTTCTATTTAAATATAATATATAAATCTAATTATTTTAAGAATTCATTTATGATAATAAATATAAAATTAAAAGAAACTTCTAAAAAAAATACTCGCCTTTGGTTGCGTGTATTTTTGGAAATTACATGGTGTATAGACAGGTACTGTTATATCTATACTAATATTATAAAGCCAAAGAATTTATTTGGTCGAACGCACTAATCTCAAGAACTATTGGTTCGAATTGAAAAATTATTTTTGTGTATTTATTTATTTTTTTGTCCATTTAATGAGAAAGTCTGTAAGCTAACATCACGCTAAGACCAATAGAAACCCGGGGAGGTGTTCAAAAAGGGATTTTGAGATTAATGGAAATGATTGTTTATAAATGGTGGCTATTGGTTATAGGAGAAATAATTTGTAGAAATAGTATTTATTTATTATTGGTTGCCACTGGTTAACCGGACAGATCAGGTACAGGCATACATCAAAATCGAATTTTCGCACATTGCCTACCAAAGTGGCCAAGTTGCACTTGCACGAGTTACACCCAAAAGGAGTTAAACAATCACAGTTTTTTTAAGAGTTGTCATTTTTTACGGGCCACCGAGTGCCCGGGATCGCCTATAATATTATATTAACGAATATTTACATAATTCATGGCGTGTTTAGGGCAGCGTAACAAATGGCGATATTTAAGACATCACGTCATCGTCGCCGATAGCGGTTGGATATTGTTATGAATTTATGATCTAAATTCTAAATATTATATTAAGCGTAGGCCGCCATACGGTACAGGCACACAGGTACAATTGCGTTGCCGTTTAACCTCGACGTTTTATTTACAGACGTTATAATATTATTATAATCGTTTCGGACGGTGATAAAACGCCACTTTATCTCTCGCACACTATTATTCACGAACGGACTTTTTCCCCTTAATCAGACCACCGTTGTAATATTATATTACATTATTTTATATAGATGCAAAGCTCATATTGTTTGAAGTGCGTATAATATAATATTATATTATAATAATGTTCGATATATTATTGTGCAACTCGAGATTAACAACAGCTATACACACGTTGGTTGCAGTGTGGCTTATTGAAAAATGTATGAAATCATTATTTTATCATAATATTATATAACAATATGCGACTCGGCCGCATAAATTATCTCTGTTCGATAAAATGTATAGTGTCTATAGGTAAATCTATCGGGGAAAAACACGAGCGCGCACAAAGTCTGATCGGCGCGTGACGGCGAATAATAAATAATATATACACATATTATAACGACGTAGGCGCATTAAATGTTTTTCGTACACGGTTTACACTGTATCTATGCTGCTCGACTGCAGAGACATGCCGAAGGGTTTATACAAATTTCATGTAAAGGGGCGCGTGATTCGACAACATCTGGAGGATTTAAACACCGAAATCGACTATCGTCCAAACATCCACGGGTGTGGGACCTACCTACCCACCAACCTATTAATCAAAAATCGCATGTCCGTCAGTTTAGATTTACGACCGTGGGACATCATCCATCCACAAGCTGCTGCACCTGCACTCCCTCCGCGGAAGGCAGCACAAGAAAAAGTGCGCAACGACCATATCGTTATAATAATATAATAATATAACAAATTAACATCCTAATATTATCACTGCAGTGGCGCACGCACAGGATTTTATTTTTCCCGAGGGGGTTGTGCTACCAATAATGATTTTCCCGAAATTACATAACTATACATATGTATAGAAATACGTTCTCGCGGAGGAAGCCAGTTTTGGGGGAGAAGGGGTTAAGAGCCCCTTAACCCACCCCCCATGTATGCGCCACTGTAGTATTATATCGTAGTTACTATAATAATAATAATAGTTGGCACATATATGTATATATTATAATAATATTGTAATATTAACCGTAAATTAATGATAACTACGCATATAAGACGTTACAAAAGTATGGCGTGCGAAAGAATTGTTAAACTCGTGGCAAAACGAAAAATGAAGAACCCTCCTCTTAGGTTAGGAAAAAAAATTATGGATTTATATGCTGTATAAACAATTTGCAATAAATCGAACATTGTCAAATTGTTGTATTTTTAATATTAAATTATATTATAATTACTATTATCGGTCGCCACCGATGTGGACGACAATATTATCAAACAACAATACATAATATTATCGTAATGTTATTATATAAAATATTTCGACACGGCCGTCGTGCGCGGCTACGATTATGGTACGTACCTTGATGAGCGTGTGGATTCTGTCGGTGGGAAACGCGTGTGCTGAAGATACGTGGAGCGGTATACGTCGGTCGTCGAGTGGTACGGCGGCGGACTGCGTAAGCGGAGCGTGTGCGGTGCCTGCGTCGGGAGTGTAATAAAAACGTAACGACGGTACACTGCTCTATGGTACAATAATGTACGCGAGTCGTGATCGGCGGCGGCGGCGGTGGTATTATTGTTTATTATTTATTTCGTCATGCGCGTCAGAGAGCGGTCGGCGGCCGGGCGTGTTGCGCGCGCGTGTGCGAGTGAGCGAGCGAGCGAGTGTGAGCCGTGAGGGATCGAGCGAGCGAGCGGAGGAGTGCGCGCGCGATCGTGTGTATGGTGAGCGTGTGTAGTAAGCGGGGGTGAACAAGCGGCTGTGGCGGCAGTCGGTAGTCTTGCGCTGGACGACTGGCGGACGTACACTGAACGGTGGCGCGCACGCTGTGCGGGGCTATAAGGGGCAGCCGCCGCCGCCGCCGCCGCCGCTCGCAGGCTCCATATTGATTTAATGCGCTCCAGGCGCGCCGCGGCAGTCCCACCTAATCCCGTGTACGAAACACCGTGTGTCGTCGTCGTCGTCGTCGGACGGTTTATTATTATTATTATTTTTTCTCTCGTCGTCCCCCGTATACTTGCACGCCACCACCTAGCTCGATCTCTATCTATTTGTCTCTCTGTATCTACTCACTCACTCGCTCTATCCTTTTCTCACTCTCCATCCTTACTCACTCTATTCTTCTCTCTCACTCTATTCTTCTCTCTCTCTCTCTCTCTCTCTCCCTCTCTGTCGGTCGTTATTTCACGTTTTCCTTTACTATTTTTTTCCCCGTCGTTGGATTTCTTCGTTCGGATGCTGCGGCGGCGGCGACGACGACGACCGGTCGTTTCGTCTTTTAGGACCGGCGAACAACAACGACGACGACGGAAGAAAAAAAAAATTCCCCCACCCCCTCACCCACCGCACTTGAATAATAAAATCGCCGAAAAAAACGTTTATTGTATTTATATTAGATATTGTGTTATAAATATATTGTAAATTTGTATTATATAGGAATACAGAAGCTCGGCACGTATATTAATTTTAATACATTATCGTATATATCTACCTACAAACAAATTAAAGGCAAACAAAAAATAATAATAATATTATTATTAAGTTTATTTGCTTGGGATAAGTATGTATAAACGTCGTAGAAACAATCAACAGTGGTGGAATTAAGGAAAAAGACCCCGCAGTCCGCAAACACTATAAAAAGGTCCGAGAGTAAAATAATGACTTTGTAGGGTTGCAGGGTAACATTTTTTTTTGTTTTTTTTATAAATATATACCGAGTTAAATTATATAGGTACAATAAATATAGTTAAATTATGTACAAATTAACTTTAAACGGATTAATTGGGCACCCGCAGTACCGTAAGCCAGGTATTGTCACTTTTTAACAATTTTTTTAAAATTATCAAAGTTGTTTTAAAAAACAATAATTATTGGTCACATATAGTACGACTCTAACAATACAACGAATAATGTATAATATAGGTAATATTATTATTGTAAAGTATTAATCTGCTGTAATTGACGAATTATTGCTTTGAAAAATAAAAATTTTCTCTTTGAATAATATGGTTTTTTATTAATATAATTTTATAATTTTAGTCAACTGGATTTCGTGGTATAAAATTTATTTATTTCATTTTACGTTTAAAAATAAAAAAGTACACTTAAACTAATATAATATTGTTTTATTAAATTTAAATGTATGTACAGAGGAAATCAGTTTTTCGGCTTACCCAGAAAAAAAAATTCTATCATTGGGTAGATATCTTAAGAAGACGTGATACCCGCTTGTGTTGGCTCCGTCTTACACACGCGTACGGCAGCAAATTTTCTTTCGCCATATTTAATAATGTGCTGTCAGTTTTAAATTTTAATATTGGAGTGATTATAATACATTGCAATCGTTCAAGATAAATGTCTGTGTACACTGTACAGGGATTTTCGAAAAATCTCCACTCTCTTGTGCCCCATCGATCGCCGTCGAAACATAAGTGCAAGTATAATATTGATATTTATAGGGGCACCGTATGCAATTTATGTAGGTACCTATATGCCCCGTGGAGGCGTAAGATTTCTAAATATGGCGGAAACGAGATTTTTCATTTTCATCTTCATTTTTCCAAACACGCTCGGATGGGTCGCACACGAACGAGTAACATAATAATGTGATAAATTGCTCGTGCGACGCGTAAAATATTCTGTGACGAGTCGTCGTCGTCTCGAACGAAATTCAAAGTAATATATATGACATTATGACGTAATATTATTATAATACCTATACCAGCGTGATGATGTGCCATGATACCTACCCCGCGCCTCGCCACCTGCTGACGTACGCACAGGAGTTGAACCTATAATATTAACTTTATTACTTTATGTAAATGCAAAGTATTATTATGCGGAGATTTTTCGACGAAAAAATTAAACTCTGCAGCCCATTAAATTTGAATATTTCACCCCAGATTTACGCTTGTTGTTATATTATAGGTCTGATGTTTATCCCACCTATATATTGTATATTATAGGAACGCACAGTGCATACAAATCACTTGTGACTTATTAATATTTTTAAAGGTATGTCGCTATACTATACGCATTACGTGCCATATGGTCTTACTCGTTCACTTTTTTGAAACTCCGATTTTGTAAAAGCGGGGACGTAATTATAATTTATAAGGGGGCGATGATGAGATGGAAATAGGTCCACGCCGTACAAAGCCTTTTTTTATGGCTGAAATTGTTACCAATATAATATAAAATGACGCGATTCGTTTAAATGAATTTATAATGTTGGCTGTACGCGTACAGAGATTAAAAGTTCATCCTGAAGATACTTATGTAACGGATCACGGATTATATGTTGTGATACTGTTACGAGTTAGGAAATATAAACATAATTGTAGGAAATAAGGAGGAAGGCTTACTATAGACACATTTTAGTCATCCTGGTACACATTTATTTATTTATTTATAAACGTAGGTAGGCGTACATTATATTTAATAAATATAATATAACTTAACTATACATATGCAACTGTTAACATATATAACTATATAAGACACATATAATGCTAAATTCAATAGTTCTGGGACAACATCAACCCACAAGCTAACGAACTCCAGATAGCCATAATATTCAGGTCAGGTCTAACCTATAATATTCGTAAGTCTTTCATCATGCTGTATTTAATATTTAACTAAGCACTATGTAACAATAAAACATATATCAACTGGAACTTAGTATTAAATCTTTACTTCCTGAAAGCTCCCGAGCAACGGTTAAAATATAATTCAAAGGGCTCTAAAAACTCTCACTGGATTTCCTATTTATGCTATAGGTATATAGGCAACAGGTTCTCATTAACACCGCTAACCCCGCTAACCTCGTTATCCTTATTATCGATGATATATCCAAAAATTACCTGGACAATTTCAATTTCAATCTATATTTGTAAAAGCTACTATCTGTATAGCTCGATGTTGCCCGGAAATAAACGAACAACCATAAAATACGGTGCTACATACCAGTGTATCTCGGTTTTAGTGTACCTATACCTCAGTTCATGGGAAAATCGGCATCAGTTTGTGAACTAATTCAATCGAAATGGGCAATGGGTTAGATATACGAGTTGCACTTGGTAATATTTTTGAAAGTCTTTCAAACGACTCACTAAACTTTCTTGATATCACTAAGAAGTAAGAACAATATCTGAAACTTTCGTCAATCGTCCAAATCGGTCTGGTATTTTTTAAGTCTATAAGCTACAAACATATGGATATGGAACATAATATATTGTGTTCCTCTTAGAGGGTTTAAGCAGTTTAAGAATATCTTTGAGGGCGGTACGAGATCAATAGATTTTTATTAAAAATAATGTGTATCACCTTATTCCCAACACAAAAGGAATATTTAATTATGCCACCCTTCTAGATACATTTTTTGTATAGATCGATACATTATTTTAAATATTTTTTTGAAGATCTTTTTGATATTTAAGTACAATTGAAAATTCATTAAATTTTTCTAAATTGTAATTAAGTGCAACATTTTGTTGATTATTATTTATTACTAATTATATAAAATATAACTATTATACAGCGTCCCGACTTTGGAGCACTCGTAAGTTGGATCCAAGTTAAACCTACAATTTGCTATGTCGCTTTCAAGTTTTTATATTTTACAAACAACGATTGTTACTTTATTATTGTTACACAATATGTGCAGTCTACGAGTAATTTTATGATATACAATAATTGAAATAAATTAACAACGAATATTATGGTCACCGCGTTATAAAAACGGTTTTAAGTATTATATCGCATAGACGCATAGTCCGTCCTCATCTCTGAATGTAATTAATTAGTAAAAACTTTTCCTAAAATACTATTTGCGTTGATAACATTTGACATTACTTGTCTTTTCGAGTATAACTTTATGACGAGTAAACACTCTAATCCAGTCTAATGTATAGTTATTGACTTATTGTATTTGCATAGTTGTAGATGCGTATTTTCTATATTACGCATTATTAATTTTTAACAGACAATGGTTGTCTAAATCAGAATACAAATAGCCACCAAACCAACCAAACTACCAAACCATGGATTTTTCTCAATTTAAATTTTTTTGCTCAAAGAAAAAAAAACGAGTTTACGATTCATCGTGCAGAAACGACTGATTACATTATAATATGTATAGTATAATAATATATTTATGGAACGATAATATTCATAGTGTGCATTTACTTAGTGGTTCAGCGCATTTTAGACTAGACATTCATTTTTCATTCGAGTTATGACAACTCTGAACATTAATCTAAAGAAATCGAGTTTCGGTGCTTTTAAATTTGAACGACATTAGTCAAAAGTGGCATAGACGCCTTATATACAAAACGATTCCGAAGGAATCTGCAGAACGATAGTATCACTACTCTGAAGGCATATAATATAGGTTATGTACTGATACTTTTAGGGTACAAAAAACTGCTCCAGATATTTCACATGCATGTAATTACCAATAGGCAATAATACATCGTCTAGAAAATGATTAAAAATCGAATACATATTTTAATACCTATAATTATTATTATTTAGATATTATTATATTTACTATATAGGTACCTAATATTTATATATATTAGGTACTTACTATTACTACTTACATTTGTTTTTAAATTCACATAATTGATTAAGATACAGAATTGTAAATACACTAGCTAAGGTAATATATGGATTCACGGTAAAACGGCGATTCACCGAGCGTGATGCTGACTCTCCTTTTTTTATTTTTAATAATGCAGTTATTGAAAATCTTATTTTTGGAATTTTTAAATGTACTTAAAAACCGTATTTTAAAATTCTTGTGACTTTTGTACCTACTTCTTAATACTTAATGAATGTCCTGTGGAAATATGAACTTCTATTTTTCAAATGAGAACAACTAAATAAATTATTTAGCGGATATTTTTTCTGAATATGGTGACGTGTCAAAATCAAAATAATTTTAGTAGTTTTGAGTTATTTCACTTTGTGTTCTAAATATAATGGGTTCATAATAAATGGATATGAAAGATATGGGGGGTATGGTAATTTGAAATTTTAGTAATTAATATTAATCTATTATAATTTATAACATTTATAATTTGTAAAAATGGTCCAAGCATACTAAAATACTATATCCAAAATTACATCTATTTTATATTATATACCTAGTATAGGTAACTAAAGCTAAAGGAGTTCAATTTAACATTATTTAAACAAAAATCCCTGATCCGCTACAACTTTTACGATCCTAAATATGGTTGTATAAACGATAAATAAAAATAACTATATATTGTAATAATATCATGTGAAAAATTATATACGAAATATTTTAAACGGAACATTATGAACTAAATAAAGTAAAAAATGTATATTGTATATCTTTTATAGAAATTAAATCCTTCTAATAAGATATTTTAAAATATTTATCAAGTGCACTTGATGCACATGTGCAAAAAATAAGAATCAAAGCTAATAAGAAATGTAGAAAATGACTATGGCATTTTATTTATGACCTAAATGAAAAAAAAGTAATATAAGTAATTTAAGAGTTCCTAATTATTATTTTGTATTAAATATTGTACAAAGTATTACTAATTTATTAATAAACTGTACTTAAAAAAAAATACTTTATGCTGATTAATGCCTTACAATTATTACAATTTTGTTTAGTTACTAAACATATACATAATATAATAGGGTTCATACTGTCGGTCGACGTGTACAATTTACCATTATTTATGGAAAGCCCCCTTGGGTGAGTGTAACAACTGTAAGAGCTACCTGTATGTTTTTGTGAAAAGTTTGTGAAATTTAATATCCTGAAAATTAAATAGGGGCTATACTGTAGCATGATTTTGCCCCAGGCCACAAAATATCTCTGAACAGGCCTGGTGGGCGTGCTTAGTGGATCATCGTCTACAGCATAATATTTTATGTATTATTATTGAGTCAGAACATGTCGTCAGCAATCTTCTGCTGCTGCTACCTACCCTATACCTATAATATGTACGAGTACGTTCGCACGATATATTATGGTATAAGCATTGAGCAAACGATCAGACAAGCTGATGTTGCACTTTAATGGTGCGTAGTATACGTATAATGAGGTTATATAATAATAATTACACGGTAATAACGTTAAATGTAACTCGGAACGAAATGCCTAGCCGACGGGATACCATAACGTTATACTATTTTGGTGTAGGTAACTATACCAGCTGCAGAATTATACGAATTAGTGTTGTCCCTGAGTAATCGCGGATAAGTCGTTCCGTCGAAATATCGATAATATAATCCATTGTTACGTGTACAGCAGATATTATAATATATAAATGTATATTATTGTATATATATATATAGTACACGCCGTGAATTGGCCGGATTGGATTCAAGTACATCATAATAATATATAATACTATCGTTGTTGTATAACGTCGAAATAAAAATACATTCATCGCTCCGCTCAGAATCTAAAAAATTATTGATAATTAAACATCGAACCGTAAAAAAAAAATACATCGAAATGCTGTGTCGAGGACAAATAATAATCATACCTACCTACCTCTTTTTTTTTATATAGATCGACGGTTTTCTCATTATTGTAATATTTTACACACAATTCCGTCGAGTATTTACTTTGTTAACCATAAAACAGCAACCTTTGTACAATATAAAATATAAAATATCATAATTTTATTATAAAGCTTGCAATATTGTATAATATTTTATTCCTTTTTATATTTTTGAATTTTCGTCAGTTTATACGAATCGTAAAAGCTTCAAGGCAATGACAAATTTTGATATTTATTGCATGTTGAAGTAAAATTTAGTGTTATACTGTTTTAAAAATAAAATAAAGGTGTAAAAGAATATTTTGTGAGTAGACAATGCTATAGTAATAAAACGTATCGACTTCGAACCTATCGTTTTTCGGTAAACTAAATCAATTGTATCGTTTTTAACAAGAAGTAAACTTTCTTGTTTTCAAAATTATTTGTTTTGTACTACCTATGTACCTATTAGTTAAGTATTGTGCTAAACATTTCCCACCCGTTTCCTGTTTTCGAATGAAAAAAATAATAAAAGGTACCTAGTTAAGATGTTAAATTTATTTTAAATAATTTTTATACCTAATAAATCAAAATAGTTATCAAATGTACGATTGTTTGTATAGCCGTATATTTATTTACCTATGTGGCTATATTATGTACATTGATTTTACCATTACTCGATAGTCTCTTTTACTGCATATATTATAATGTGGCAATTTGACATACTGATACATTTTAGTGCATACAAATCTGTACTCTAATTATTATAATGAGTACTTATTTAGATCGTACTTTATTGTATTTCTTACTTGCGGACTGAGTCAAAGGAACGACAAAAACCGTAAAACTACGTTTTATTCTTCTTCTCACCCTCAGTATATTTTTATATATCTCGAAATTCAGTGATAGGTACACATATATATTTTTAAGGTTCCTGTATAGGTTTTTCCAATGTATAAATGTATGTACTGTAATATCATATGTAACTATTGTAAGTGTTCCCATCTGAATAAATATGATTGTTAAAGTCATAAAAATTGAGTACCTAACGATAACATTTTATATGTCACATACACAATCCAATATAGTAATATGCATTGTGTTTAGGAGCAGGGTGCGGTGGGCTGCTTCAAGTGCCTACACAACATTATATGGGCCGAGTAATGTAGTTTGACCAAAAATGTATCGCAAAAATACTACAAATATTCAATAGGTACCTATGAATAATCTGTGTGTCGTTTTGAATAATAAAAACAATATAATCACATTATTTTTGTGACGGTCAAATTATTATATTATTTCGGAATTTTGCGCGTCGTTAGGTACGTCGTGTATATTATAATAAACTTCTACTATCATATAATAATAATAATTATAACATTCATAAAACAATATTATAATAATAATACGTAGCCCATAATATAATAGCAATGATTGGACAATGATATTGGAGCGACAAAAAATGATTCGTAATAGATATTATATTTTATCACCGTACGGTTAATTTTTCAAGGGTAAAAGTAAAATTCCCAATTAGTAATCAGACAGCAATAATTATGCGCATGTTTAGAAATATCGTGTAGGTACCTATACAGCACGTAAACACATTTACGATCTATAGACTCGTCTTTGTTCTAATTATGCAACAAAGCAAAAATAATTTATCAAGTGATTTTTTTTTTACAAGGAACAAAATATGTGCGGTCTGCTGCACTTTTTTTTTTGTCTCTGTTGACGATACCAACCTACACTTTTTTTGTATTTGAAATCATATTGTACCTATCACAAGTATTCACCTGCACGTGCTAATTAGGGGACGTCATGTACTATGTACAACACCTAGCGTTAAATATAAATATAGGACATATAGGTAGGTAAGTACCATATAAAAAATAATTATAACTACGCACTACGACGAACCAAACTGAAATAATCAGTATTGTACCTATAAAAATATTTTTTTTAAAAATTTATGTTTTTTTAAATTTTTTTTTATACTAAATAATATCGATTCCTATATTATATAGAAAGGTTACTTGTCAGTCGTCAATATTTTTTAACTCACCTATCGAGTAAATAATCGTTTTTATAAGAATTATTAGTATTCAGTCCGAGTTATATACTCGATACCTATAACTATAATAATCATATATATGTATATAAATTGAATAATTTTCTGTGCACATTTTTCTGTGCCAACAACAAATTCACACAATATAATCCAATTGAAGAAAAAATTGCGTATAAAATGTCGTGTCACATAAATTTTATTTATCTCTATTTCTCGAGAATAACAACACAAAATGACGTCATTTCAAAACAGTATACAACGAAGATTAGATTATATTATTATGTAGGACATAGGTACATAACATAGTAGGTATTCTACATATTTTATTTTGATTATTATGTCATATACATATTATAACTCAATATATAGTACACATAATATAACCTAGTTAGTTGAATACTTTAATGTTATATGCTATCACATGATTAAAACTATTCAATATGTATTTTATACATAAGTACCTACATTAAGTAAATAAATTACAGTTTAAACGGATTACGGAAAGTTATACGTATAGTATAATATTAATAGTAATAAAAATTTAAAAAAATTATATAGGTACGTATATATAAATTTACCCTTATAATTATCGTTTTTATTTCATTATTATATTGTTGGTGATTGTGTGGTATATAAATATGTATCAATTTATCAAGATTTTTATCTTATGCTATAAAACATAATATCTATGTATAAAACAAATTGTGTTGTGTTATTTTATCATAATATTATATCATAAGCATATCAGTGTATGCACCTATATATACCTAACCTATATATACCTATACCTTTTTTACTTTGAAGATAAGTAGTCAAAGTAATAAAACTATATAAGTTGGTCGTTATTAGAAGTGCTATTAACCATTGTGTTCAAACAAAACCGTAATACAATCAGTAGACAGTGATCACAATATTAAGTATACTTATTTAATATATATAATGTAATACATGATATCTAGGAAGTTTTGAAACTTTTTGCATCCTATAATTTATGGTACGTAATATACGATAAATCAGCGCTTTCTTGACAGTGAATATTAATTATTTAATACGGCGGTCTTCAACTTTCGGCCCACAGATCTCTGATATCCTGCTTCCTAGCTACATAATAATATATACTGTATTTTATATTATATCCGCGAATTGTTATTGTGAGGAAATCGGTCGGGTCAATAACAATAAAACAATGAAATTATTATTTTTCTCTTTTAAATGCGATGGTGAAATAAAATAATGAAATGGTAAATAAAATTCTTCTCTATTGCCAATCACATTAGTCATTACAAATATACTTCAGATTCGGCACGCCACGGCCGTAAAAAAAAGGTCGAAGACCTCTAATTGAACTTATTATAAAATAAATTATTGCCATTGTTTTACGTTTTTTTTGTATCGTAAGTTCAAAGTTTGAACATCACTTAAATCGTCCATTAAAATATAATATAATATTTGTACTTTACATAATATATGATATTATATACATCAACATTTGACATAATATCTTGATGCTATATCTTCAGTACAGGCAATCGCCATCACGGATAAATTATTGTAAAATAAAAAATACTATTCTATTATTAACAAGAGGATTTATTTAAGTAATTAATTTTATTTAATTACTCAGACTATATATATAATAACCGAAAATTATATGTCCAACGCGCATAATGGACTTGCAAAATAAATACTGACCAATCCATCATGTGATAATTCTAACTCAAAGCTTATTGTGTGCTCATGACGGGGATAAATTGTTTAAAAAACTGACTGATTAATTACTATATATTATAGGTATTTCGCCTACATTATAATATATATTTTTTTTTTAATCTTATAATATATTGCAGTTCAATAATATATTGACACTCAAATAGTTATGGGGATGCTTACAAAGTGTTCTGGGTCACAAGATTTTACTATACTGTTTTAGGACTCTAGACATTTTTAAAATAATGTTGTTAAGTCAATTTTTTTTCTCTAAAATATAAACCGGTCCAGTCATAAACAGGTTTGTCCAAAAAAAAACTTAAATGTTTGCTTGTTAATTTAATAGATTTTTTTTATATATTATTATATTATACACTGTATAGACTAAATAACTATAGATATATATAATATGAGCCCATTGCCCATATATAAGATATAACAATATTATAGGCCATCTGTTCATGGACTTTTTGCAATCTGTATTTTTATTATGGCGTTGCAGTATTTTTCAGATCATATTATTTAATGAGTTATAATTTACAAACATTTATGGCGGTGACCAGTGCTCTTAAACTTGAAAAAAATTTGTGTCCAATGCCAATTGAAAATATTGCACTCGACCAGTGTTTGGAAAGAACGTCGTTCATGAACGCACGTTCACGCGTTCACGTTCATATGTAGTGAACGATACGTGAACGTCACTCGTTTTTTGCTAATAGAACGTGAACGTGAACGACGTTTATATTTTTAATGAATTTGATCAATTTTTAAGACGTTCAATTTATTTACCATTTAATAAATATTATATTATGTATAAAATAATTAATTATATTATAATAATAATATTTTCATTTTTCCCATTATAATTCCTACAATATTTGTTTAATTGCAAAATATATAAATTAAATACATGAAATTCCAGTGTCCCCGGCTAGAAATACAACAATAATGTTATGATTTCCATGAATTTGTAATAAACCTAATCGGTTTATCATGAATAGGTAAAGTGTATATCTATTATGGTATAATAGATATACGTTTATGGGTTTTTAATTTTTATATTGACTGCAGGCTAACGATTCATAAAAAAAAAAATTAAATGAACGCGACCCAATGAACGCGTTCGTTTTTTAAAAGAACGTGAACGTGAACGCGTTCGTTTAAAAAAACACGAACGTGAACTTGAACGAGTTCCTTTTTAACGACTGAACGTGAACGTGAACGAGTTCATTTTTTTAGTGAACGTTCCGAACACTGCACTCGACCTAACCAAACTTGTGGGTGGTGAAGTTTTAAATCTGATATTATTTTTATTTTTTTATTCTTTAAGATGATAATGGGCCACACTGAACACATTGACACACATTGAGTCAATTATGTTTACTAGTTTGTAAATTTTTTTTTACTTTTCAAATAAATTGTTATCTAAGAATTGTCCAACTACCGAGAGAAAATGAATAAATAGAACTATATATTATGAAAAACAAATAGGTAGGTAATAGTAAATAGATAATTTGTGCATATAATGTTGTCGTTTATAGAAATTAAAACCACGATTTGTAGGCTTACTATGAAATTTAATTTACTTTGTTAAACTAAAATAGCAAATGGAAAAAGAAATACAAATCACTTAAGTAGGTAGTATTTTGTAGGTAATGCTTTAAAATGGCATGCAAACATTTTGGAACCAACAATTAAAAAACTGAAACGACGCGCCTGGTCATATATACATACATTTCTACCCTTTTGTAAAGGTTGTCTTACGTTAATATGTTTCATATGTGTATAGAGTTTTTCTGGAAAAGTTCAAGCTTTCAACCTCTGTAATTCTAGTTATTACTACTTACTACCAACCTGCAGCACTCTGCAGAAACACCTACGATTGTTATTGGGACTCGTCCAAAATGTTATACATCTACTGGTATATGTTTGGTGGATTTGTAATAGCTATC
Organism: Nasonovia ribisnigri; assembly: GCA_027563435.1. Lineage (NCBI taxonomy): Eukaryota > Metazoa > Arthropoda > Insecta > Hemiptera > Aphididae > Nasonovia > Nasonovia ribisnigri. The sequence continues at coordinate 57,824 of JANEHU010000712.1, read as the reverse complement.
TACAAAATAAAGGTATCTACCGATATCTATCCATTATATCAAGTTGTATACACTTAACTGTATATTATGCTTATAATAATATAATATCTACCTAACATTTTGTTTTTTTTTACGTATAGGTTACATGTTTAAAAAAAAAACACCTACTATTATACCTACTTGTGTTTTTCATAAACATCTTCATTAGCCTATAAGGCTATAACATAACATAACTGCAGTCATGTGTGTACTTATTACTTAGGCACTTATGTAGGCAATGGAGCCGAAGTCTATGCTGACGCCCGTCCTCTTTTTTTAGAAAATGTGGCCGGTAGGCCACATTTTATTACATCATAACTTTATTATGAGCATGAGTATATTTAAGCCATGACTATAAGTAAATGTATATTAGGGTAGGTACATCTATATTGAATAATTAAGATATTGAGGCCACGAAGTTTTGAAATTTTCCGACCAAATTTTAAAAACTTCGGCGCCACTGTATATAGGACCTAACCAAATCTACATTGTAGATATATATAATTTCTGCAGCGTTCTTATAAAATCGAATATCCGAATTCGGAGACCTCGAGGTACTAGCCCAAACCTGTATTATTAATTATTATTATATATACTATACCTTTTATTAGTAATAAACTTAAATACCTAGTATTATAGTCACATAAATAATAATTATAATACATTTATTGTTCTACGTAATTTTCAATAATAAGTGATCAACTATAACAGGCCTGTAAAGGCAGAGTCGCAGAGAGTATAGCAGAGTACAGTAATAGAAAAAAAACAAATAAGAATATTACAACTAATTGAAACATGTGGGAATAGTATGACAGAAAAACAGATGAGAAAAATAAAACAATGTTATTTAAATTAATATTAACTTGATAAAATGAATAAGTACTTAGGCACTTTATATACATTATAAAATAATATAAAATTACAACTCATAACTCGCTTGGTTGATCAAAAAAATAATCAACCTTTAATAAAATTCCATATTAAAGGGCATAATAACTATTATTTTGTTTTTGTGGTTGTAGATTGTGGGTACATAATATATATTTGTAGACTAGAGAGTGTGGTGAGGTATATTAAGAGGAATTTTTGTATAGTATAAAATAATAAGATTATAAGATTATGTAGGAAAGTACATAATTTTATTGGAACATGATAATATTATATAATGATTTGATTTGTAATAATCTTTGAAAAATTAGTTATAAAAAAGCACTCTTCGAAATTGAAACTATTAAAATTTGCTTGGTATACCAGACGTTAGCGATATATCACGATGAAATGTGTGCTCGGGAGTACAAATTATGCGTTGGCTCGTGTCCAACATCAAAGTTTATACGTATCTAAAATTGAAATCATTATTAAACCAGAACGTGGAGTCGCGATAACGAATCGGTATAAAAACGTGCGTTCGACGTTTATATACATATACATAACTAATATATACTCTGTGTAAGTATATACTTACGTCTCACGTGTGTATCGGGTGATTCTCTAACCGTGCACAGTGCTCAGTGCTCACACCCATTTTTTCTTTTAATAATGATGAACTTATTAAAATTATGCTTTTTATTCATTAAATATATACTTATGAAGACCAAATTTCCAACTATTGACATTTTTTTATACTACTTAAGGAGGGGCTGGTGGCTTTAAAAACTGCTGTTTTTTAAATTAAAACCCCACTTTTGTAGTGTAGGTTAGGTTCAGTGAATAATATTTTTGAAAATGTTAATGTATCTAGTTTATAATCCGAATGAATGATTTTTCAGTTATTAAAATTAATCCACTCTATACTAAGGATATAAAATAATAACCCTTAAAAATGGTTTTACAAAATTATAAAATACTTAGATGTAATATTGAATCTAGTATTTATTTTACTTGGACCATTTTTAAAAAATATAAATGCTGATAGATTTAATCATAAGATTTTAATATTAATTACAAAAAATTTCAAATCACCATAATATCTCCCAAAATCTTTGTCATGGTCCATGGACCATGTTAATCATCCTTAGTACATCAAGTTAAAAACTATTCTGAAAAACTAAACCTACTCGTTCGAATTTTGATTAAGATATTATGTAGTACGTCAAAATTTTCAGAAAAATTATTCACTAAATAATTTATGGTAAAAAAATGCGGATTATCATTTTAAAAACAAAAGTTTGTAACTCCGCAGGACACCCTTTAAGTAATATAAGACATCTGTAGAGTTTGAATATATTATGGTCGTTAAGAATATTTAAAAATTCCAAAAATCAGATTTTCAATACCTGCATTATTGGAATAGGGGTGAACATACTTGCTGAATCACTCTGTATACGTATGACGTTAGATCGGTGAGATTTAAATTTCTAATTCAATGAATTAACTCGGATCGCTGTGCAGTTGCCTTGATGTACCTATTATATATATATAGGGAAATGTTATATACATATAATACCACCACATCTAGAATAAACATAATTTTACCTATATTATGTATTATAATGTGCTATTATTATACCGAAAATTAATCAGCACATATACCCTGGTGAGCTATTTTGAATTTTTAATGAACGCGAGTCGTAGGTAGGTACATATTATATGTACTAAACCAATCGATCCGTACGTAAGAAGAGCCAACGGGCGGTATGTTGGGAAAATTTCAAAAAATTCGGGTACCTTGTTTTTTTCAAAAATCCACGGAGACAAGACAGACGTGTGCGTCGAAAAAAAAATTATTAAAATGCAATATAGCTCATATAATACATTTTATTATATAATACCGTAGTTAGCCAGTCACAACACAAAGTTACGCGTATAATTTAATAAAGTCCAATTTTTTTTTATGGATATAAATTGAATTATATTGTTTTTAGCAGAGGTCTATAATATAATACCAATATTATATTATTATTAATATAATTACAGGAACTAATTTAATCTTTATTGAATAATTGTATTACTGCCAGTAAAATATTTTACCAGGATTCGTTGCCATAAAAAAATTGACTAGAGAATAGCCAACCGCTCTTGAGCCCTCCTCGTAATACATATTTTATACTGCAAGTGACATTTTAAAATTTTAAACAATTAAATTAGTCTATTATTATTATATTATAATTTATATCCGACTGCCTTCGAGAGTATAATCAATTATTTTATATTTATATTTTAAATTATTACATAGTTTATAATGCCAATATAAGCGTGTGTCCTCGACAATAATAAAATTGTCTTAAATTAAATAATTTTACATAGATTATTATAGACACCATCGATGATTTATTTTATTAAAACCCCCATTTTTAAAAAATAATATTAACTTTTTGGGAAACATGTGTCATAATCTACGTAACTTTCATATTTTTTTATTATTTTATTATTTGATTGTTGTTATTTTTAGAGTTTTATACATTTTTGAATGACAATATATTTTTATTTCATATTCTAAGGCATAACATATTTTGAGTATTTTGATGTTTATAAATATATTGCTTTGTAATAATAGAAACTAAAAATGTACAAGTATGCATTATTGTTATTAAAAAACTGAAAAAATATAAATTTGTATTAACTTTATTTTATAAAAGTAGGTAGGTACGCATATACAATCTATACATTTGATATTTACAATAAGCACATATAATGTTTTAATGTGATATAGCCATATAGGTAGGTTCATATGCATGATGACAAAAAGCTACAGCCACCTAATAGTGATACTTTATACATTATTGATCAGACTGATTAATGATTTATACTTATAAATCAACTTTTACAAAGCTATATTAGTTTGAAATAATCATATCTAACTATTAAATAAAAAAGTTTCAAACTTACTTATATATTTTTTATTTATCAAATAAATAAATAATTATTATTCTTAATTAAATATTCAAACTCTGTTATATAAAATCGTTTTGTATACTTATTTTTCATACATTTAAATTTTTTCAATATTCTAAATTGCAGATATTAAATTTCAAGATGCGATGAGGGTCGGCATAGTCCGATGGGGAGGTTGGCAAGAATCATTATACGTAGGTTCCTATGTAATAATTTATATTATTATATTTATATATATTGCTGATGATTGTTTTATTAATATCGGGTTTCAGAACGTGTACAATGTACATCGTAGGTACTCCATAACAAATGACAAACAGCCTCATTTTGTATGTAGATTTCTAACAGGTACTACATAAAATGTAGTACAGTACATATTATACTATGATAGTCATTAGGACCATTAGGTGCTACAGTAGCAGTTTTAAAATATTTTATATTTGTACTATTCATATTTTAAGTGCGTCAAATGGGTCTATTTAAATACTACCGGTATAATAATTATAATTTACAAGTAAGAAAAATGTACTTAACGATACGATTTTTCATACACAAAATGTATACTTACCTAACTATATACATACAGACTCTTAAAATTAGAAATAGTTTCAGATGGATTTTAACATAATTGTTCACTTTATAATTAAAACCAAAAATACAGAATAATTTATGTACATTAAAGGGGTTTATAAAATGCGCACATTCTACGAAATTTATTTGTTTTTAATTCCAACAAATGTTAGAGTGTTTTTGTACAGTTTATATATTTTTAGCCCCTGGGGGTGTAATTTTTAATTAAGAAAATAAGAAAGCTTTATGCTTTCATAAATTTACTAGTTAACTTTTCTGCGCGCGTATACCTACCTATATGGCTATACCAACTATACCCATGCTATACGAATACGAGTTACCTATATAATGTTATAAAACATAACTGCGCACAATTAAACCTACCTTTACGAAATTACGACCAGTTAACGAAAATGTATATTTATGCGTAGGTACATGGCCAGCACTCACAATTCGCAAGTACCTACACATATGTTTGTGTTAATTCGGCAGTAATGCATGCTAGTAGGTAAGTATATACTCTGTTTACTGTTAAAAATAATATTAATTTTAACGGGAAAAATATTTTATTATCATATTGCTGAGACGCGTGCAATATTTATATTTTAATTTATCGCGTTAATGTAAACTTGTAATTCGTATACTGAGCGTAGTAATCTCGCTCACTGAAGTATATAAAGTTTATTTTGATTCGGAAATGTTTATCTTGAACGATAGCTGTATAGTGCATAGTGAAAACGCATAAATACATGTACAAAATAATTTAAATTTAACAATTAAGTGGCGTGAATGCGACGAAATAATATAAACAAATTGTATTATAGGTAGGTAATGCTTCACTGCTATTAATTGAGGTAAATAAAGTCGCTGTCAACGTTTTAATAAAATTGCGTAAGTATAAGCCGTAAGCCCGTGCAGCAATCACTTTTGCGAGGACTTAATAATAATGACATTTTTACTTTTTAATGTTATATTTACTTTAGAAAATAAAATCTCAATTTAAAAAAAAAAGCCATAAACATTTTTTTTTACCAGTTTGTGCGTACACAATTGTAAAACAAATTTTTATTATACGTAGAATAAAATATAAATTATTGTTTAAAGAACGATAATGGATGAAGACCCAAGGGCCAACAGTGTAAAACAATTTACGATTTAATTTGTCGACCGCTCTGTCACTCATATTATGTAGGTACTAGGTATATACAAACTGATTATGTGGGTAAGCATTTTAAATATATTTAAAAAATTCCAATTTTATTTTTTAATTACATTTAAAATGTTTTATTAAAATCTAATTTGTATGAATAGGTAACTTAAATTTCAAGACATTTTTGAAACTAAAATAGATAGATGTTTTTGTATACAGAACATTTTAATGTACCTAAATAATAATATAAAAATGCAAAACATATAATTTTTAACACTTGTGGCAGGATCAAATGAAATAAAATTTGGTAAAATATGTATACACATCGCAATTATTAACTATACCATCATAACCAATACGCATCGATCGTAAATCATAAATTGCTTATAGAAATTATGGTAAAACAATAATAAATAAAATAACTAAAATTACTGTGATATAAAAAGTGACTAAATTCTCTAGAGCTTTGACCATAAGTTGGGAAGTATTTTAACATTCTTATTTCTTATACATATATTATGATTGTCGATTACTTATAATTAGTGATAACAGCTTTCACATACATTTCAAATACATGCTTGAAATAATAAGTATTATTAATAGTAAGTACTTGAAATGGATACAATTTGATATTCGATTGATCGACAATCGTCATGAGATAACGATAAGAAATTTACAATAAGTTCAAGTGTATCTAAAATCTAAATAGGTACCTACTGATGGAAGTAAGTTTGTTATGCAGTGAATTTATCGACCACCTGCTGCAGTGAAGTTCGACACCAATCACTATATTATGCACTTTATAATCGTACCGTTACATTACTATAGTTTCTGAAATGGTGAAAATTCTAAAAATAATAATTGTAAAAAAAAAGGTTTTAACGGTATTTGATTTCACCGGAAACATTAGCGTATATTATAATATATCATGGGTTATATTACGCATAATAATATAGTAATTAGTAGGTTTATTGCCTACAGGTAACTGATTAGTGATAATATATATACTACATCGCACAGTGTATCGGTTTATGTACATTATACTATAACAATATGTATTATGATACGGTTATAATTATTAGTACATACCTAATACCTATATTGCAGCGTATTCCGGAGTGCAGTTTAAATAGTACAGACTGAGATTAAAGTAATTGTGTGTCTCCCGTAATATCTAAGCTGCAAATTGTACGCATATCATTTCCGTAATTTTTACAAGTAGGATTGTAAAATAGTAAAAGAATATTACACGTACCTATACGAGTATATCGTGTATAATATGCGTATTTATCATTATACCTATACTATATCATACATTTTGTACTTGAGAGTTGAGGGAAATACACGGAGTACGAATATTATATAGAGCATCATAATGTAATAATACGGGTGGTGACTGCAGCGGCATGTATATTAAGTACCTATATATGCGGATAACGGAAACTCTATTAGCTCACGGTAAAATAAAAAATTACTTCCGCCGTGGAACGTATCTATATATATGTTATATACTTACACGTAATTGTTATATGTATGTGCAAGTATAATAGTATATAAGTACCTACTATATTATATGTATACGTAATACGTACATATTCGTCTGAATAATTTCGACGCATATAATCCGTTTAAAACGCGCGGAAACACTAATCGGCCTTCTCGCAGGGCATATAATGATATTCAAAGGGTGATTCGCCGAGCATTAGTAATGCCGAGCATGGTCTATTATATAGTATAACTTATGAGTATAGTTGTTTGTGTTAGGTGTTTTGTTTATTCCTTTTCGGTCAACCACTTGCTAACTTAGATAAGTTGTCATATTATACGTGAGCAGCTTGTGCCCACCTATCTTTGGCGTACGACATAAAATCATTTCCAAACGCTACACGGCATTCCACATCGTAGTCATTTAGGCTTCCCTCATCACCCTCTGCCCTTATATTTTTTAATATTTTTATAAATAATATACTATAGGTCTAAGGATGAAAACCCTACAATTTGGTTTGAAATAAATTTGATAACGGCATCGCTATCTATCGGCCGCGAACTTTTCAACGCGTGTTGCTGCTGGAAGCAACGGCTCGCTCTGCTATACACGATTTTTGTTTCTAAAATATTTTTAGATCTCCAAATTCCAATTTATAGTTAATTGTTATTGAAGTGTATAATAAATTTAAAAATCAATCAACTGTAGTCCATTGTTGTACAGGTTTAAAACTTTAAGCGTGAAAATCAAATCAACTTTTTTAAGCTTATTATAGTTGTATTCAGATCTTGACGTCTGTCACACCGACCGCACTTCTGCAGTTTACAGTTCTATACTATAATATTAAGGTTTTTACCTACCTTTAGGTATATTTTTGATCAGAGACTGTTACAGAGTACAATAGGTAAAGCGTAAGTCACAGGCGTGTTCCACCGGGGAGCTTGGGGGGGGGGGGGGATTTACTAAGTAAATCTCATATATTTTTTCACTCTTCGTGTAATCGTTTTCCACACACGACTCACACAATACTGTTCGGGGACACCGAGTGATTATTGGAGTTTTTGTTCAAACGAGATTTTTTTCCGCCCGGAGACTACAACTTGGTCCGGGATACTTTGTCGAGACTTTTCTTCCGATGCCGACGCTTTGACCAAAACGTGCCGAAAACCGGACGTGCATAGGCAACCCAACGAACGCGCCAGCCGCTGTCGTGATAAGAGCGTGATAAGATGTTATCGGGTCGCAGGTGCAGCACACAGAGCAGCTTGCTATCTCCGTTCTCGGCGTACATGTCGTCGAAGACGGGTGGACAAAAAAAAAAAAGAAAAAAGAACGATCGCTCGCCGGCGTGTTCCACGGACGACTCGTCGAATCGAACATTTCGCGTCGATTTGATTAGTGCAACCGTCGTCGGTCGCGCCGACCAGCGTTTTCCGTTTTCAAACTCGTCTCGTTCTGCCGTCAAATACTCGAGTAGTGCAGCTGTCGGCGGCTTCTCCACGCCGAACGCCCGAAAATCTAGCCGACGGGTGTTGTATCGCAACGCGAATAAGAACGAGGAGACGATGCTGGGGGAATCCGACGAGTTTTCGGAAATACTGAAAACCGGCTTCCCGATGTATCTGCTGATCGCCATCCCGTTGCTGTTGGTCATGAGTCCGGTGTGTCCGGCGAACGCTGCTCACGAGTTTACCGTGTACCGCGCCCAACAGTACAGTCTGCAAGGAGCCACGTACGGTAAAGAGCACCTGACCGCTGCTAGGGTTGTTGGACGGTTCTGATTCCGTTTGTTTTCTCCGACGATAGGTTCGAAGAGCAGCATAATCAACTTGGAGGCCAGATCCCTGAAGACTTGGAGCAGTCGGTCGAGGCATTGTGTGTTTGTACTGATGGACAATTTCACGACGGAAGAGTACGAACAAATAGCATCGGGATCTGGCGCCTTGGTGCTGGTTGTACCGCCCGCGCCGTACACTCGAGAGCAACAGAATGTGAGATATTGTCTTAAAATTATCTCTGCTATTACTTATGAGGTATCTGGTTGTCAAAGCGAGGACCATTTCTGAGCATCACAAGTGTGATGTGCCGACTTAAATCTATATTTTTATTTTTAGTCCGAGCCGCTTGAAGGTATTTAAAATGGAGATTTACGCTTAAGTTATTATACTTTATTTCAGAAAATTCTAGAAATAGAACAAACCATTTTACTGTCTGATACTGCCATACCAGTATACATAATTCATTGGAGTACTGAAGTCAACAATCTAATGAAGGATTTGGCTGATAGTAAAATTATAGATGAAAATGCAAGTTCTGCAGCCAAAGGTGCAAAACATAATCAAAATCATAATTTCTAAATACTATATTAATATTTTTTTTTTCAGCCTTTATTAATTCAGTTTCTGCAAATGGATATCAAATAGTAGTATCAGCAAATAAACCAGTTTTGCAACAAAATATTGCCATATCAACAATTCAGGTAAACTATTCAGTATTCAATGTAATTTGGTTTTACATAAACATTTTTGCTAAACTTTAAAGTATTAATTTTATCAGGGTCAATTGATTGGATATGGGTTTCAAGATAAGTTACCCAGTATTTTGATAGTTGCTCATTACGACAGTTTTGGTTTGGCACCGGTAAGCAATCGATATTAAATATTAAATACATATTTTGTAATAATAAATAAATATAAAGGCTAAAATCTACTTTACCAACCCCCTCACGATTTTCAAAATTTTTTTTTTCAAAAGACTTGTTTTTTTATGCTTAAAACGATGGTGTAATTTTTTTTTCCCGGAAACTATTATTTTAAAAGTTATAGCCTTCCAAAGTTTACGATTTTCACTGTCTGACTCCTCAGTTTCCTCTATCTCCACAGAATCAATTTTTGTTGCATCATAGATAGATCCAGCCATTTTAAAAAACTCAACCAAAGGATCCAATTTTTGTGCTTTGCACATTTTGTGGAACATGAACTTGGCTAAATATCCAGCAATGAATTGTTTTTTCCTATGGAATTGAGGTAATGAAAATTTAGCGTGCCGCCAAAGGCCTTCAATGGTGTTTGTGTGTTGGCCACTTTCGGGATCCTTGTAGTTTACGGAATGGTTGACCTTAAAGTGTTTATACCCTTCCTCTTCCAAGCAATCATAAGCCTAAATAATAATTTGTTATTTAAAATTTAATTTACTTGAAAATTATTCGAAATTTTACTTTCCAACAGTCTGATATCATTGTTGTTCCCGGTAATATCCATTCCTTGATTATTTTGAGTAAAGTATCCTTATCTCTTCGCTCTACTGGAATTAAAAAGCAGCGATTTGATCCTCTTTCTACACCACCAAACACCCACTGACCAACTACTAAATGACCTCTGTTATACTTCCTTTTTCCGAATTTGCTCTCATCAATTTCCACCTCTAACCCTACTCCTCCAATTGGTGTTCTTTTTAAAACCAGCCCATCATACACTATCTCTCTGTTAAAATTTGACCAGTCTACTGCTGTAGCACGACTGACATCTGTTTCTTTCATTATGAACGACTGTGTAACATTTTGGAGCCATAAGTAAGTAAACGAAATAATTTTGAATGCAGGTAAATGTGATTTATAGAAAAATGTGCCTTTTCTAAGGGATATCTCATAATCACATTTTTTGGCTTTAGATTTTTGTTCAGAATATAATGCACGACATCTGTATAACATTTAAATTGAATTATTAATTATTATTATTGAAAACAGCGGGTTAGTTATTACTTATTACGCTTTATTAGTGGTAATTAGATTGTGATATGTGAATAATACAATGATTGGTATATTATAATTTACCTCCAATTATATCCATCTATGGTCGAATTTCTGGGACTCAGCTTCAATTTATGCCCTCTTGGACATAAGTAAACTCCTTCTTTAGGAATTAAATTCCAATTTTGAAGTAATGTCAGAATGTCTTCATTGAGTACGCCAGTTGTATTACAGTTAAACAATTTAAATATTTGTAATAAATTTAATTCACTCATTTTATGTATACAGTAAACCACTGTTGTAACGTTTAAAACAACCACACAATATTACAGTGCTAAATAATTTATAAAATTGAAACGACCGTTATTTCATGAACAAATGTTGCGTTCGGTGGTTTAATTATATTAAATATAAAAATATGTCATTATATTTGATAAATACTAGTTTACTTATTTATAATTTGATCATTAAATAGCCTTAAAGTAATTAGTAAGTTTAGATATAGAATATAAGTTAATAGGTAACCATTAGTCGGTCATCTACCTGCGAAGATAATGGCTTTTTAACAACTTTGTTTAATTCGGAGGCCTACCCAAGGTGGTTTTGCACAGCAATTAGCAAATCGGGGGATATTTTCGTTTTTAATTGTCCGAGCGAGCGTAGTGAGCGAGTGACCCCGCTCGGTGACTCGGTGCACCAAAAATGCAATTTTCTTAACCCTGTGACCCACTTGGGGAGGTGTTGCACAGCAAGTCGGGGGATATTTTCGATTTGCGGAGCGGAGCGACGGCGCCGAGGAGCGTAGCGACGAGTGCCGCTAGCACCGCATCACTGTACGATGTTTTTTCAAATTGGTGCCTCGGTGCAACAAAAATGATATTTTCTCAACCCTGTGACCCACTTGGGGAGGTGTTGCACAGCAAGTCGGGGGATAAATTATTATTGTACCATCGTTTTAAACAGGTTAGAATACGTAAGAACAAAAAAATAACAAAAATAGTCCTCCGCTTGGCATTATAGTAGTGTTGCGCGCATGCGCATAAACGTCAAATCGCAAACTTTGGAGGGCTATAACTTCTAAAATAATAGTTTCCGGGAAAAAAAAATTACATCATCATTTTAAGCATAAAAAAACAAGTCTTTTAAAAAAAAAAATTTTGAAAATCGTGAGGGGGTTGGTAAAGTAGATTTGTTCCAATATTTTATATTTATGTCTGTATTCATGAATGATGATTTAATAAAGGAATTATCATACGGCGCTGACAGTAATGGTTCAGGAGCTGCTATACTTTTACTTTTAGCCAAAATACTTAGTCGAGTTTATGCAGAAAAAAATCGACCCAAGTATAATGTCATGTTTATTTTGAGTGGTGGTGGTAAGCTCAACTACATAGGATCTAAAAACTGGATTGAACAACAAATGGAAAAGTCCAATACACTACAGGTAATTAAAAAATATGTTTTTTTTAAATAAATAAATTTCTTGTTAAAACAATATTGTTTTTGTTTTAGGATGTGTCATTTGTATTGTGTTTAGACTCGTTGGGCAGCGATAAGAATATTTATGCTCATGTTTCAAAACCACCAAAGGACGACACAAAAATGGGAAATTTTATGAATGTAATTTATTTTATTTTATGTCTATTTTATTATTATAATTAATATTGGTTATTTATTTTTATTATTCTAGGAACTTAATAATAATTTAGGAGAAAATGGACTGAAAATCATTCATAAAAAAATAAATCTGGGCAGTGATACACTAGCTTGGGAACATGAAAGATATAGTATAAGAAGGTTGCCTGCTTTCACTCTTTCTAGTTTAAAAGTATTACACTTGTTTTTTAGTTAATATTTATGATATTTACATCACAATTAATTTATTAACAGAGTCATAAAAACAGTTCGAGGAGATCAATTTTAGATACAAGCGAGTCATTAGATTCAAAAATTGTGTATCGCAATGCTCAGATTATAGCTAAAACTTTGGTTGCTCATCTGTATGATTACAATACATCTGAAACCCCCAAAATTGTAAGTTTAATCTACTATTAATTTTGTAAAATGTTTCATTATGAATCTATTACAATATATAACATATTGTATCCTATTGTTATGTACCTGAATTAATTAATTAATTTTTTTTTACAGAATGTTGATTTTGAGTCGTTACGTACTTCATTGGATTTATTAGTTTTACAGCCTAGATCCGCACAAATAATAGCTCAAAAAAACCATCCATTAGTTGATAATTTATTTTCATTGATGAATAAGTATTTAAAGGATGTTAATGTGTCTCATCTGACTGCAGACAAGGTTGATCCACAATTTTCATTTTACACAGTTACCAGGGCTACTTTACAAGTTTACAGGTTAGTAAAATACTCTAAAAGTACACCTTGTGATTAATCATAATTGGTTTATACTTTATTCACTATTTATGAATTATGTTGTATCTTCTACTACTGTTGAACTATACTCTGTTCCGCAAAAGAACACAGCACGACTAAATCGATTCTTCTGCTGATCTCCACGCGACACCCAGCCATAGTCAAACTGTTCTTGATAGCGGGGTGTCTAGTGGGGATGCGCAAAATTTGTATTGTTCTTTCACCGGACAGAGTATACATAGTATGTACAGTTTAACAACTAATAAATGCATGTTATTTTTGTTATGAATGTGTATTTATATATATATTTTTAGTGTTAAACCAGCAGTGTTTGATCTCATTCTTACTCTAGCAATAGCTGCTTACTTGTCAATAGTCTACTTTTTTATTCAGGTAAAATTGCATAGAAATAAACCTGCTGTTACTTATCCTAATACCCTATTATTTAAATTTTAGTTTGTACCAATTGTATATGATTTATATATTGGTACATCAAAACCAGAACCTGTTACTAGTTTGCCGAAGAAAAATAACCGCAAAGAAAAGCAACGATAAATATATTTATTTTTTTCCTGTTCTATTATTTTGTTTATATATTGCTATATAAATATAAATTATTTTCTTTTTGCTCAAAGCGAATTTTTGTAGTCAACTTAAATAAATGTAATGTTTTTTTTCTTTTTAGTTATTTTAACACGAATAAAAAGTGTTACAGTATATTTTTTAAAAATATCAGTTTAGTAAATTATTGAAATGTAGTGAAATAATTCAATCACTAGTGATCCCCCCTCATTTTACTTTGTACTATTCTAATTTTGACTGATTAGAGTATTGATTTTAAAATATAATTTTGTTTCTAAGTGTAATGAGCTGTAAATTTTTTTTACATAATCCATACAACGAACAATATTATAATTTATAATAATATGTTTATAACAACACTGCCTGTGTTTGCTCATTTTTGAGACAATTCACTTAAAATTTATAATGTCAAAGTTGGAACACTTAAGTATGCAATAGTTAATGAAGTGTAACAACTTACAAATAATGGTAATTTTTTCATTGGTTTATTATTATTTTTTTTTTTTTAGAACGAATATGTATTGTATTAATTGCTTTTTTGTTAATGTATTTTCAAACTATTTATTCATGATAGATTGAAATTTAAAATAAAAACTTTTTCAAAGACTTATGGATGTGTTATCTGAAATAATTAATAATTATTTATTATTATGTATCTTTACGTTATAATATTTTTTTCCACTCTGTTACAAACATTGACTGGTATATAAACAAGACAAAGGTAAAAGAAGGTGCATAACAACATTTTTTTACTGAAAAATAAAAAGGATTTGTGGGCCATTTAGGTTTATATTTCCCTAACCAAAATATAACACCAATTGGCCCACTGACTTCCACCGATAATTGATCGATTCCCTGCTATTTACCCCATACAGTGCAGCGGTAGCGTTGGCTGTTAAAATGCTGCAAGACAATTTACCTTTACTGATGCAGCAGTGTGTACGTAACCTTTAGGCATTTACTTTAAAAAAAAAATTGATTTCCTCTCTTGGTTTCAACTTCTATTAAGCTGATACTCTTTTCTATAAGTTGCCTATCTATATCCTACAGCAGGGGAATAAGCCAAACAAGTGACTATGGACTTGAAACGTTTCCGTAACTTGGGTAAACAAACATTAACTCAGATAGATGCATGAGCTTGTTTCCATGGTTTTCGGTGGTTTTTGAGATCACATGTAAATACAATTTAATAATGATTGACAATAATTAAAAAATAAAATATGTTATACTTATCCAAATTTATAGACAACATTTTCGTCAGGCCTTTTCTTGAAAATTGTATAAATTTTTCTTCAAGAAAATAAATTGTAATGTAGTCAACATAATTGTAAGGTAACTTGTCAGTTGATTAATAACAATATGAATAAAGTAAAATATGTTTATTTACAAATCTTATAATTATTATAACTTGACTTTATAATTTTCTAACTTGAATACACAATTTTTTTTTTTAAATACTATAAAAATATTCAGTATTCTGTTTTTACATTTAACAATATATTTAAAATTCAAGATAAAATATGATCATATTCATAACACACAATATTACAATAGTGATTGAAATATAAAAAATATACTTTAAACTTTAATATTTTACATTTGGTTCATGCAAAAATATAAAATTGAATGGCTTTAAAATATTTAATCATAAACATGAAAATTAAAAAATTAAAATACAAAATTAAAAAAAAAATCATTTATCTGATTGTAAATAATAAGGTGTAAATAATTCAAACATTTATTGACACAAAAGCTTTTAATTGGAGTGGGGTGAATATAAATAATTAAAATTAAGTTTCATTCTTTGGTGATAAAAAAAAATAATATTATTATTTTTGTTTTTGTTTTAACTGAAGGCTAGTGGTAACCAATTAAGTAAAGAAATAAAATTCTTTAACTTTGTACTTATAAATATTTATTTTGACTACATCCATTAAGTACCATTAAACAACTGCCAGATCTCCGTGAACCCTGATACGATACAGACAAGTATACTCATCATGTCCATGGTTTGATTCTATTCTTAATTCTACAATTGGGTAAATATTATCTGTTATCTACAACAGAAAAATGTTATTGTTTACAAAATAGAAAAATTTTTAATAAAATGTATTGCTCACCTTAGCAGGAAAATATTGTAAGCTTGGTCCATCGACGGTAAACTGATATTTACCCAATAGTTTACCATCTGAATCTGATTCATGTTTTAATCCCTATTGCCAAAAACAAAAAAAAACAATTATAATGTAAAATGCATTAAAAAATATAAAAGTTTAAAATACTAACCCAAACACTGAAATCTTTTGGGGCAGATTTAATATGACCATCTTCTGAAAGTGATTTTGGCAAATGTTCTATGGTAAAACCAGTTACGTGTATAGTTTTGGATAGCTTCAACACCAAAAAACCCTTAGCACCAATGAATGCCCAACATTGACCAGGGTTGACACCAGGCTAAATATGAATAACAATTAAAAGCTTATCATAATTTTCAAGAATCAAATAATATTACTGACCAGAGGGATACAAAAATTTATTTTAATTTCATATTGTTAATAACTAGTACAAAAAACTGAAAATTTTATAATATATATATTTTTTTAAATATAAACATTTTCTAACCTATACCTGTTAATATTAAGAGGATGTAATACCTACATGTGTTATCTCAGTGTAACGGACATACAACATTTAAGTTCAGCATATTCCATTTTGTGCTGTCAGTTTTAATGTTACTGTTAATTGACTGATTATAAAATGTTAAAGTATGAATGTCAGTGTTTTCTGTGAGTTATTAAGACTTGTGTACAATTCTATTGAATTTAAAAAGCTAAGAACTCACATAACAATTAATATAACAAAAAAACCATTGAGTTAATACAAATAATATTTTTAGTTTTACATTTGATAATAGGCAATTTTACTGTCATATAAAAACTAATAACACAGAAAGATTTTTTTCTTAATACAAATTGTTCAACACTGTTTTGTACTTTAGTAAGATACATGTGGACATTACATCCTCAGCATAACAAAATACAAAAAATGTCAAAGCGGTTCTTTAAAATCTTTTTTTGTGGAGTACTTAACTATGAACAATATATATAGTACAATATGTTTACAAGTTTAAAAAAAAATTAATCATTGTAAAAAGAAAACTGGATTTTTTAAATATTAGTCTTTGGAGTGTACGAATAGATAAGTATTCTACATTCAATGCACTCTATAGTGATAGTCTAGAAATGTAAGTCACAGTAACAAATCAATGACTTCCAAACTTTTCGATAGAACATGGGTATGTAGTAGATAATGAATATTATGGATTCATTTAAGCATCTTAAATAAACTTGTGATGAATTTATATACCTGAATAGCAAGTCTTGGGCCATTTGATATAAACCACAAAGGTATCCCAAACATAGTTAATGCTGCCGTTGAAGGCTTGGTTTGTGTACAACGTGTTCCTAGTACTGTTGCACCTAAAAATCATGTTTAAAACAGTTCATTTTAGTTATAATTAAGAACGGTAAAAATTGTAATAGTACAAAATTTAATTCTCACCAGCAGATTCTAAAGCGTAATCAACCATCCCTGTTTTATCAGCATCATAAACGCTTAATGTAGATTTCATTGTTAAGTTGACATACTGTTCAATATAGTTGACAATTGAATTCCAATCATTATTGGAACAAGCTTCTTTTGATATGGATTCGGTACTTGTTTTTAATATGGCTAATTAAAATACAAAAATTATATTTTTAAATTTAATTTATTACAAATGATTTACTAATTAACTATACTCATAAAAATAAATAGTATAATTAATTATACTCAACATTATTAATTATGCCAATCACCTGGTTTAGATTTGTAGTCCTCAAAGCTATTGATTAGGTTTGAAACAATATTTTGTAGTTCTGAAATTTTCTTTTCCATTAATTGAATACTTTCTTTATCTCGCTCCGCAATTTCATTCTTAACATTGTTTAGTGTAATTTTTTGGTTGTTTAATTGGTTCTAAATGAAATAATTTTATATTTATATGTACACAATAAATGATCCAATTACTTTACAAGTATACATAAAATAAATTTACATTAATCCAATTTAAGTTCTCGGAGTTCAGCTTTTCTAATTGATTTTTTAACAAATATTGAAATTCTTGATCATATAATTTTACTAAGTTAGACTGCGAAATATTTAATTGGTTAATAAGTACATGTTGAAACTCTTCGGAAGCTATAATTTTTCTAGCCAACAAATTATAATCAAAAGCTAAAAATTCTTGATTTTGTTCAAGAGGAATAGTATGGGCTTTAGTAGCTGAGTCCACAACAATATTAATATTACGATATACCTGGATACAAAAAAATAAACATCTTTTAATTAACTGCAATATTTTATAATACTTAATATGTTATGTAAATTTGTAATTATGTACTGCATACATTAAAAAATAATTGCCCAAATAATTTTAAAGCAACCATTGTAGAAGCAAATGCCACTGTTACTAAATCCAATACAAAATACACAGTAGAAGATAACACTTGATAAATTGATGTGACCAAATTGAGTATATTAATAAATGGTGAAAGAAGGAATTGTGTCCAAGAATCTCGCCATACTGGAATTTCTAAAGGTGTCAAGTAATTTAAAACTCCAACTATAAAACACAAGTTATAATATTATTCATCAATTTTTTAAAATATTTTATATACATATAGTAAAGTTTGTACCTGTTAAAAATATTATCAATGCCAAAAATAAGATGAACAATGGATTGTTTATTCTGGTATGTCCAAAATAATGATAAATAATTTTTCTTAGAGTTGTGATGATAACCAATTCATAATGTACTAAAGTAATAGTGGCCAAATGCACCCAATTAGTTATCTTCCGAATAGTAGTATTAATTATGTTGGATCCAATCTCTAAAATAATAATCAACAATATATTTAATCAAATAAGTTAGGAGTAAAAAAAATATAGCTAAAATAATCCATAAATAATAAGTGTATATATCTGACACAAAAGTGTTGTATTAGTCAGAATAAGTTAATTCAAAAGAAAATGTGATTAAATTAGTTTTAAAATAAATATTTTTTATGTGCTAAATTAATTAATTACATAAAATAATATTAATAATAAAATAATTTCATAAAATTTTATATTATTTAAACACTACAGGTGAATAATAATTATTTTCATTTTTTTAAATATGTCATATACTCATATCTTATATAGTTATATACATATAAATTATGTATAATGATTCACCAAAACCAAATTTTAATTCTCAATTCAATAAAAAAAATCTGATATAAAAGCATTTAAGATATTTGTGAATAAAAAACTTCTAGTTAATTTTTTTAAGTATTCAATTTTTCTTACATAACAATCAATAATTTAAGTATTCACTAAAAATAATAATATAATGCTCTATGTAATAAATTTTTAAGAAGTAATCATTAAATAATTTGTTTTTTCCCATAAAATAAATCTATTAGTAAGAATAATAATAAATATTTTATAGGTTTTATGTTTTTACTGTTTGTACCATGCTGTTTTAAAAACCAAATAGCTAATTCTAATATTCCACACAATACACAATTAAATCATAAGCTAATAAAAAATAAATGTATTAATACATTTTTGTATACTTACCCATTACAGACTCATGTATTTCGGATAGTGTAGAAATAGAAATAAAATATGAAATTAAGAATTTAATAAATATTTGTATTGAGTGAGACACGTGTTGTACAAGTGTTACAGCTTTTCTTTGAGTAGTTTGGGTAATAAAGGAGGTTTCATCGATTTCTGTTTCAGTTTCGTTGTGATTTGTTATTTTATAATGTTTATAAGTTGTAGTTGTAAATAATTTTTTTTCTGTAAAATATAAATTTGAAAATAAAAATAAATATTTATTTAATTTTCTTAATTGTTAACCCTAACACTGCCTTAGACATACTATTACATCCAAAACATTTACACCAGCTCGAGACGTACTGCAACACTCATGCATTTTATAATATTATAGTTTACTGGTACAACTTTAAGAAATCCTAGATCATATTATTTTTAATTAAAATAATTAGATCATTAATATCTCAACATTTAAATTTAAAAAAATGTATTTCATGTCACAGTTTGCAGAGCATAAATAGTGTAGCAGTGAAAAGGTTAATACTAAATAGTGAGTAAACAAACTTATGTGACTAGAGCTAAAGATATGAGATGATTGGTCTTCAGAATCATCATGTTTCAGAGGAGTTTTCTCATAAGATTTAAGAGGTAATCTTGACATGTTTGGTATGAGAGGTATGCCTGGAGACACTTCATACTTGTAGTATTTGGATCCAGGTGAATAGGTATTATCTGTTTTTGGTAAAACTCTGTAGACAAAAATGTATTTAAAAAAACAATAATCAAAAAATTGTAGAGGTATACTTACTCTTGCCATCCGTCGAAATTACAATAAAATTTTACTATTTCTTTGGGGCTCTTGAATGGGCCAGATGCAGGCCTTAAATTGAAACTTGAATCTTTAGTCATGTAGTCTAGAGGTATTTCAATCAATTATAGTACCTAAACATTATAAGTTAAAAGTCAAAAAGAAAAATAAAGAAGTATTATTTTATAACTCAAGTTAAGTCAAATTAAAAACTTAATTTTGTTTCATAAAAATATACCGCTGATTAATTAAAAAAAAAAAAAATAATTCAAATTATCTTGATTTAAAAAACCTCAAACAAACATTGAAATGGTATAACAATTCTACATTGTGTATGATTTGTTTGTTCTCGTAGTTTATTTCCACCATTTTTTTTATGTTAACAATACACAGGAGACTGATACACTTATCCCTGCAGGGGATAGTCTTTTATGAAAGTTTACTACTACGTACCTCATCAATACCTACAAAAGATATCGGACATTTGCACCATCAGACTGTCAGACTAGCTTCGGTATATTTCTAACCATTTATATTAATATATTATGCCGATTTTAAATAGTTAAACACAATTATTACTTTGAAACACAGTTTTAAATTCAAATTCCCTAGCGAGAAATTTCTGATTACTGATTACAAAAATTTCGGTTAGATAAGAAAACAAAATAATTTTAATGCATAATAATAATATCGTTTATTGGGTCATGTCTGCACGTTTGTGACGAGCCTCGTTGCACCATGTTCAAATACGTACAACGTACACTACTTCGTTAAAACCTGTATAATAATAATAATATAAATAATACAATATACAATATTATATAATATAATAATATACGTCATAACATTATTCTGTCGATATGTGGTAGAATAAGAATAATTGTCGCTCTGCTGTAAAATTCAAACGTTATTTAATATTTTTTCGATCTTATATCGAAAACTCGGTCGGTAAAAATAATAGGTAATTTATTACTCACGTACGTATTGCTAATTTGTAATATCGACGTCAATAATAATAAGTTGCTTACTTAATATACTTATTTTAAACCAATTAAACCTAAAGGCTATAGCGATTTACAAAATGTGCACGCAACTGTACTGCACTAATAGCACTTATCTGTGTGCGAATATAGTGGCACAACAATAATAATAATTATAGATTAGTAATTATATTACCATAATTTGTGCCAGTTATGCGCATCGAATACCTAATTAAAATTTGATTCTGAATTGTAAATTAAATATTTGTTATTTAACTAAAGATTATACCAAATGTATTCCCTATATTATGCTATCGATTAATATTTAAAATTATTTTACTCGAAGTACGGAAAATGATTTTTTCAGTATAAAAATAATAGGTAGGTAGGTATACCGTGGACCTGCTATATACTATTATGTTTTATTTTTGTAATGTTTATTAAACAGTATACTAAAGTTTAATCTTTTTTTATGACTACAGTAGACACGTGTCTCTTAGTCATCATTATGCAATTATTGTACCGCCCCACTAAGGAGTCCGGGTTGTCGGGGACTACGGTGGTCATCACAAAATTATATAGGTAATTCGATTATGGCAGACTTTAGGGGCGAATCGAGAATGCGATATTAACATTGACCTTCAAACTAATTTTTAACTTTTAAGTTAATTTATAGCGGGTTAGTATGGATATTAATCATTATATCTTAATTGGTAATGGCCGTTGCCCATTATAGATATGTTTGTATGATAGAAAATGTTACGAAATATAAAATTATTACTCACTAAAAACGCAGACATTTGCACATTATAGAAAAGTTTTATATTTCAATATTTTGTTCAGCACGGACAACCTGTCTATCAACTGGCTACTTTTATTTGGTATAGTTACTAATTCGGAATAGGAATGATATATTCGAATAAATGTGTGAACATTTATTCGAATACTTTTAACAAATTATTTAGAATATTAATTTTTCCCGCTAATAATGTCATGTCAACTATGGGAACAAATTCACTTTAGCTACCCATCGTTTTTTTTTAAACTTTTTTTCGTTACATACTTACGTATTTTAATGAATTAAATATGATGCAAAAAAAAATTGCGAGAATTGTTATTTTACAAGTTATATCATTCCAAAGTTTGCGATTTTACGGTTATACGCACAATACTGCATTTTACAGCGCCTATAACGTAGGTAATTTGATTTTTTTTTTTTAACCTTCCATGTAGTCTGTAATTTTGTAATTAAACATGCTGAAAACGATGATGAAGTCAGAATTTTATAGTCGGACTTATATTTAATAAGTTATAGCTAATTGAAATGTATAGTATTTTTATATATACGCACGCCGGTGACAATTAAAGTCAAAAATATCCCTCGATTTGTTATGTAAAACCATCTTAGGTGAGTCTCAGACGACTACAAATAGCTAAAACTTCAAAACTAAGTCCGATTGCCAGATTTCTGAGTTTCTGACTACACTATCGTTTTTAGCATGCTTAACTACTTATAGGAACGTAAAAAATAATAATCAAAATTCGTTATAGGCGATGCGTGTGGCAGTAAAATACAATGTCGTGTATATAAACATAAATTCATAAACTTTGAAAGGATATAACTTCCAAAATAATGAATTCCACAATTTTTTTTGTACCTATCATAGTTTTAACTAGTTGAACTACGTATGTTTCAAAATAAATAAAGGCTGGGTACAAAGTGAATTTATACCCAATTTTAAGACTTACGTTAATAATTATCTATTCTTATTAAGTAAATCAAACAAATCAAATACATATACCTACTTAAGTAGTGTACAAAAACGACCAAGCTACTGAGATCTGAGACCACAGAGTTATAGAAGTATTTTACATTTTTAGTATTTAAATGAATATGCTGTAGAATAATTTTAATTTATATTTTTGTACTTATATTATTATTTATATCTATATTTAATCCATGATATTTATCTTCCTGTGGTAATACGATCCCATCTCGTCCCGAAAACGTATTGTAATCATAGAATTATTTCGAATTTTAATCTCTACGATTGTTCTATGCTATTAATTATTATACTAATTTATATTGGAGAAAAAGTATTTTTGTTTTCCCACGTGTGTGTTGGCTGCACTGCGGCAATATACGTGCACGCCCCGCCTATTCACGCGGCGCTCTCGTTCTGTAAAATGTTTCTTTTTGGTTGAATCTTTGCGAGTCTTAAAATTTCTGCTTAATTTTTTTAATAAAACTTGTTGAATTAGACGTCTGACCAACTGTAAGTATATTATTTAATTATAATTTACCGATCACAAATCATCGGGACGATGTCTGCGATTTAGAGTTGACGAAAGACTATTTTACCAGCGTCTCGGCCTTACGTCGTGTCAATTTTTGGTCACATGTAAATATGTTATGCGGCATATTCTTTAAATTAAACTTGTGATCGGACTTAAAGCTGCTGTATATTTCATTTTTTCAGTCTTTACGTTTTTTTATTTCTATCGGTTGATTATTTTAGCGAATTCTCACTCATCAACTACAAGTAATTGAAAATTATATATTTTTATTTGAGGTTATGTTTTTTGTAACCTGTGTTAGGTCTATACACCAAGCAATCATCATGTTTGCAAAGTTCGATAGAATTTATAACTTTAAAATTTTATAATTATTCCATCAGGTATTCAGGTGATACATTTTTTTATACACGTCAATATTGTGTTGGATAGATAAATGAATCGGTTGAATGTTTACATATACTTTGAAATTACTTGTACACTTGTGTAATTTATAGTAAAATTAAATACCTACCTATTGTACTGTACCCTATACTTGTCATTAATCAACTGATATGTGTCAATATATTTTTAACTATTTTTATAATTTTTTCAGGCTGCAACATGTCGGGTGGACTAGATGTATTGGGCTTGAAAGAAGATGATGTCACCAAGATGTTGGCTGCCACAACCCATTTGGGTGCAGAAAATGTCAACTTTCAAATGGAACAATATGCTTATAAGAGAAACAGCCGAGGTAAATTAAATTTTAACGAGGTAACTAGAGTATTATGTTTATTAACATTTTACTTTTAGGATTGAACATTTTCAACTTGAACAAGACATGGGAGAAACTGTTGTTAGCAGCTAGGGCTATTGTTGCTGTTGAACATCCATCAGAAATTTTCGTTATTTCATCTAGGCCTTATGGACAGCGTGCTGTATTGAAGTTTGCAGCTTACACTGGTGCCACTCCAATTGCCGGTCGTTTCACCCCTGGAGCTTTTACTAATCAGATTCAAGTAAATCATACATTTTTATTTAAACTGCCAAGGGTTATTTTTTCAATTGTTTGAAATGATTTTTTTGTACGCTCCAGTCAATCTGAGTTACTATGACTGAATAATTAGTACATATGATCAAACTACATTTTGTTGATGTGTCATTATTTCATTTTTCCCACCAAAGTTCTATTCATATTTTGAATGAGTGCATTTATACATTTGAAAAAGCCTATAAAGCATAATCGTCTCACCACCAGACTATTTTAGATAATACCCATTTTAAGAATATACACAATGATAACCATGTGTCCTCGTTAGCTGGGTACACCAGACATAAAATTATGATCTACGTGTCTAATAGTACATTATCATTAATTTTTTTATTGGTTGAAATATCTTATATATTATTTTGTTGTAAATATACACTTGCCTAGTTGGAATATTAGTATTTTCTAAAGATAATTTATTTATTAAGTAGTTTATTTTAATTGTTGCCTATGAAAATATAAAAATAGTACCTACCTATACTCTATTCCAAATGAGATCAGTACCTGGGCAGCCAAGTTGTGCGGATTTTCGTGGCTTTGCCAAGTGATCTCATTTGGAACAGTATAGATTGCGCCAACAATATCTGGAAATTAGTCCTATTTGTCTTCTGTTTTTATTTTGTATATCTAAAGTTAACAATTTAAGATTTGCATATTATTTAATATACCATTTTTAAAAATGATGATTAATATACACCCCAGTCAATCTGAATTTAAATGATTGATCGATCTGTAGTTTCTGATTTATAAATTTTCTAGATTCCTTAACTGTTTATGTATTCATTATTTTATTCACTCCACGATACTAAACTTAATTATGTCAATCTGACTTAGTTGCTTAAAATGTTTTTGTTATTTTGATAAATTCATTAAAATAATACATTTAATTTTAATATTATTATTTGTTAAAAATAATGTTGGTTATTTTTACTTATATGATGACCATACACCCCAGTCAATCTGAATATTAATGATTGATATATTTGTGGTTCTGATTCTTATATTTTCAAGGTAACTTCCAAATTTATGTAAACTTATTATCTAACTAATATATGAAACTTAAATAATGACTATAATACCTCAGTCAATTTTATATTTATGATTAATATATTTGTGTGCTTATAATTTTTAATTTTCTATATTACTTGTTAATTTTCATAAATCTATTAAGTGTAATGATAATAATACTGCTTACCTTGTTAACTGAATGTTTGACATAGTAATTGATGAAAAATTTTCTTCTTATTCTAATTATTGTATATGTCAGCTTAATGTATTTCACATAAAATTACCATTACATAATTATATTTAATATAGTACTAATGAAAATGAATTTCTACTTTTGATACTTAAATGATGACTATACACCCCAGTCAATCTGAATATTAATGATTGATATATTTGTGGTTCTGATTCTTATATTTTCAAAGTAACTTCTAAATTTGTGTTCATTTATAATCTCACTGATATATAGAACTTAAATGATAATTAAAATACCTCAGTCAATTTTATATTAATGGTAGGTTTAGTTTTATGTTTATTATTTTTTCATTTTTCATATAACTTGCTTGTACATTTATTAAGACAAATAAAAATATTATAATACGGGTTATTTTGCTAAAACAAGTCTCTGAACCATAGTTTGCTGATCCTTAAGATCACAAAAAAAAAAATTGTTTTAACCTTTATGTATTGCACATAATGACAACTTTAATGAAAATTAATTTATACTTTTGATACTGAAATGATGACTATACACCCCAGTCAATCTGAAAATTAATGATTGAAAAATTATTGTGTACTGATAGCAATTAAATCAATTCAATTTATATGTTTAAACACATACTTTAATCATGTCAAATTTTATGAATTATTTTTTGTTCCTACTAGGCTGCTTTCCGTGAACCTAGACTTCTTGTTGTAACTGATCCAGCCACTGATCATCAGCCAATTACTGAAGCTTCTTATGTTAACATACCTGTTATTGCTTTATGTAATGCAGATACTCCATTGAGATATGTTGACATTGCCATTCCGTGTAATAATAAGGTAATATTTATTAATTAACTGTTTTAAATTTGTATTTATTCTTCTATAATGTAAGTTATTGTTTACTGTTTATTTTAGTCTCCTCATTCTATTGGACTTATGTGGTGGTTCTTGGCCCGTGAAGTTCTTCGTCTTAGGGGTACTATTCCTCGTGATGGTAAATGGGATGTTGTGGTTGACTTGTTCTTTTACAGAGATCCTGAAGATGTATGTATCTTTGATTTTGTTATTTCATTTTTTGGTCATAAAATCATACTAAATAATTGTTCAGGTTGAAAAAGAAGAAGCTGCTGCCAAAGAAGCATTGCCTGCACCTTCAACTGTTAAGCCAGTTGTTGGTTTGGACGAAGGTTATTCATTATCCAATACAGCTGCTGACTGGAATGAGGGTGCTGTAGCAGCTACTGCTCCACAAAATTGGGCTGAAGATGGAACTCCCGTGCCACCATTGGCAGTAGCTCCAGCTACTCCTGCTCCTACTCTTGACTGGGCGGTTTGTATTTTCTTATTCCTTTTAAGTCCATTATTTTTAAATGTATTTTGCTATAATTTGTTTAAATTTTTAGGCTGAAGAATGGAATGCTGCGCCGGCAACTGGTGCAGCCAATACCAACTGGGGAGGTGGTTCTGCGCCTAACTGGTCAACCTAACAACATGTAAAACATTTTTCTTAAAGAATAAAATCTTCTTTTTGAATTTTGAAATATTTACTGTTTTTATTTTATCAACAATTGTTTTAATTTCCTTCTTTTAATTATTCTTTTTGCTTTTTACTACATAGTAACATATTTTTATTTTTATGAAGTATCGTTATTTATAAAAATATATTTTACAAACAGTATTAGAATAGGATAATCCTCTAATCACAAAAGTTGAAAGTTAGTTTTTTTTTTCACGAGAGAACGGGACCGTCTTCCGACCAAAACTGGTCGCCGCCGCGCATCCCCCACCAACTATCTGTTAGCGCGATCACGTGGTTCTCGACGCACCAATCGAATCATTCTACATGCGCCAAATGGTCCCGTTATTTCGTGAAAAAGAGTATAGTAACTAAATTTTTAATTTTTTTAAACTATTCTAACTTAATTGAAGAGAATTAAGACTAAAGTAAAATAATGTATTATACTATTGTTTTAAATATTACAAAAGTAAGTGTTTAATTGTGATTTATATTTAATTATAAAATTATTTATTCTTTAATTAAATAAAGTTGATTTAATTGAAATATTCCAGCATATTTCTTCTGGTAAAAAGTTATTAAATTTGAGTTCCTTAAACATTTACAATCTTAATATTTATTGTATTGTATCTATGAAGAAAGAATTTTACCAAATGTTGCTTTTGTAATATGAAAAGTATATGGTAAATACATGTATATTTGTTTTTTTGTTGAATTTAGGGGCCTCATGTACGTTTTATTAAAAAAAATTGATAATGGTCATAAGCTAAGGTCTGATTAAAATGATATAATTAAGTGATTAATTCATAGCAATGTAAAATAATTTGTGATTTTGCGATAAATATGTAAGTTTTAAAAAAGTGTTGCGTCTAATTCTACTAAAGGATTTTTAGCAAGTACTATAAATTAATTTTATAGTACGTTTTTAAATCTGGGAACCAAAAACATTTTTACAATCAATTTCCAGATAGTACTCAAATCCCTGAATAATATGATATGTACTTCCCATAAAGAATAATCTTCATGCTATGAAGTTCATGGTGTACCCATTGTATCTATTCTGTGGTGTACCTGCTATCGTTCTTTGATAACCTTGATAATAATCATGATTAGATTTAGCCCTGGATAATATACTAGGATATTAACTAAGGATACATTAAATCCTTAATCGTGGATGATATATGCATATACAACGGATGAAGCTACTTTTGTAATTTATATTGCTCGTATGCCGAGCTGTGGCCAACGTACACTGAACTAAATAGTATTTAGTGCAGTGCCGACACAATTTCATGAGTGGACTAGGATCTATTCGGCAAACTATTGTATTACACACTTTAAGAATTTTAATTATTTAGCTACCCATGGGCTATGACAGTATGGCACCAAAATCGATGGGTAATTGTTCGTTATTCCTATTGTACTTTAAATCACAAAATCATAGATAAAATTTAGAATATGAATATGTGATAGATAGCTGCTTCTTATATGCTTAGGCGCAAATCACCTAAAACTATTAGGGGGACTTATGCACTCAAGACTTCTCAAGAGAAGTGTACGGCGTGATCATCATTAATTTTCATATACACAGCAAATGGTTAAAGTCCAGGGTCCATCCATTTGATATTATGTTCTAAGGATTTAATATAACTCTTAAAACTCATTGAAGAAAATATGATACCCCCAAGAAAATCATATGTTTTTTATCGTTTTCAACATAATATATTGCATTAAATACATATATAATTGTATATTATAAATAATACGATAAGTACCTCCTATCGTTCTTTGATAACGTTGATAACAATGAAAAATTTTATTCAGATTTCTGAATAGGAATTTCGGAATATTCAATCTATCCAAAACTGTTGGTTATTTCGCATTTTTATATTTGCATGTAATAAGGGGTTACACATTTACCTAAACATGTCTTATATACCGTATGAGATTATTACTCATAAAAGACAAGTATGTTCACTTTATAAAAGAGCATGCAGGACCATCGAGGATTGGTATCATTACAGGTAAAACACTTATTATTTGGATCAAATAATATAATACTAAAAATTTTAATTATTAATATTTATTGTTAGTTCTAAAATATAGTATAATAAATAACATTATTACTCATAACAATAACTTCACCGTGTCTTAAAATATAAATACAATTATTGAAAAAAAAATTAAGTCTTGTATCACGTACCTACTTAGTTTTAATATAAATTAAATTAATTTAATGTGTAACTCTGGATTTTAATCATTTATATGTATGTTAAATGTTTATAATATAAAACACGACAGTTTACATAGATTTAAATTTTATACATTTTTTTATTTACTTATAAAGGTCATAGCTGAAGTTGACATTCAAATTCTTTACAGTTAAATTGATATAAAGTGCGGTTTCAAGGGTTATACCCAAACAATGTATTGTAAAGTAGTGATCCGTTACCTATTAACTAATTCTTGACTTTATTTTTCTAGACCATTGATGCGAATTAATATTGTGCGCTTAAGAAAACGTTTTGATGACAGCAAGAATATAATAGATGTACCAACAGCACAAGAATTGTTGAAAAAAGGTCAACATGAGCTATGGTATAATCAACATTATTATCCTCATCAGTGTAAGTAAAATAGTATATAAGCTTAATCAAAGTTGAAAAAAAAACTGTTAAAATTAGGTACTTTTTTATTCTATTTATTTTATACTAAATAATAGGGATATAATAGTTGATTGGACTTCTAAGAACTGGCTGCTGGTAGGAATATGATTTATTTTGTTAAGTTAAAATAAAATGTAAAATATTTTAGTATAATTACTTCAAATCATTAGTGGAATTTACATAACTTTTGTACTTTTGTTGATGGGAAGGTGGATAAAACCTTACAAAAAAGAAGTGTTGTAAAGTTTATTAAAAAAAAATATGATTCATAAATCATTAGTGTTTGAAAAAATAATTATGGTATGTCGCAAGCCACCTAAATCTACTGTCAACTATCGTATACATCGCATGTTTGGTAGTAGTGCAATACCTCTATCGTGATCGTGACATTGTGACAGCAACAATTATTGTGTCATAGTAACAGTCCCTTAAACTATCATGGTATTAGCTGCCACAATAATTGTGATTGTTGCGTTTTATTTAACAGGTGATGGTCGGATTGACATTTAAATATATTGTCTATAATATGTTGTGTATTAATGATGAATAAGTGCTAGTATTTGTACTATTAAAATTTGTATATTGTCGCTATGTATTATTATGTGTGAAATATGTATTATAGTTAAATATTTCATAACTACATTTTTTTTATGAATATGAATTGGACCCCCACGGGTCTTCTGAATATGAAGAAGTTTGATTATTTAATGGGTCTATATATAAAATAAGATTAACCAGTACCTACTATATCAATAAAGAAATTCTTATTAGTACTAATTTAAAAATTCTGTCGGCTAGACATAGTGTTTGGCAGTCACTTGTTTTGGGATAAGTGGCTATAGCTATCAGAGAATTTAATGAACACTCTTCGCTATGGCCTATTACTCAAAGCTAAGTCTTTAAAAAATAATCATTAACATTTTTCAAAAAATTAAATAAATAAAAATAATTAAATGTAAAATATTGAACTTTGTTTACTATTCTGTATATCGCACTATATTATACAATTATTTTACGTGTATGTCCTTTTTTTTTTTTAGTTCCATCTTCACCTGGTGGAACAGCGTTTGACCGAGATTGTTTTCCTCCCGACTGGGTATTGGATTCTTGGCATCCATTAGAAAAAGCTCAGTATCCAAAATACTTTGCCAAACGAGAAGAACGCAAAAAAGAGTACATAGCATTATGGGAAAAACGCTGGGGAAAGCCATTCATTCCACATGATGAACATTAAATGGATTTTCTTTCTTGTGGATTGTAGTGGATTATTGATTGTTGCTAATTAGCGATTGTTATCATAAAATAACATGATGTATCATGTATGTAAAATAAATAATGAATAAATTTAGATTTCTGAATTGAATCATATTTTTCAGTTTTAACTAAAGCTATAACCACAACTATACATTAGCAGTAACCATAAGCTTATAACTATAGACAACCAGTAATTATTTGATAAACACCTTGAGAGTAATAAACATTAAGCTAACTAAATTTTATTATTAAATATTGATGAGTCATATTATGTTCTATCAAATACTATCATTATTCATATTTCTTACTTCAAGGTTATATACTGGCAACCAACACGTCTTTTAAATTGGTACAATAATTTATAAATCACAACTTGTATCATTGCAGCACATTAATTAGATCACCCAATACTTTTATATACCGTACAATATGCATTATAAATTATTTAAATGGTTAAAATGTGTATCATTCATCAGTTTTACCATAGTATATGTCTAGGATACGTCACATTCTTAACCACCAGATTGAAAAAAATATTTCAATAAATGTTTAACGACTAAAAATATGTAGAGAGTCAATTAAAAAGTTGTTTTAAGTAAAATATTTTAAGTCTGGATTTGGACTGTGGGCCGCCTATCTGATCTAGTCAATACTTAGTATTTAGCTAGTTTTAGTCCAAATAAACTATTCACAGTTAAGTTTGAAAACTAATCAACTTTGTTGACATTTTGCTTCATTAAAAGGCATGATTTATCCTTTTAATGAATGCAAAATAAAAGAACCGTTTTGGGATTTGATTAAATGGATTATGAGATTATAAACTCAGGATCCCATTCATACTGTATTTGTATGAAGTGTTCTAACAGAAAGTCCAATATAACACTTCTCGTATTTTGGATCATCCGTCCTGTGTGTACCTTTTTTTTAAATTGTTTAAAAAATGTAATGTGTTTTTATATCATTTTACATTTTAAAATTTAAATTATGACTGATAAATGAAAATATCTAAGACACAAAACCTTATAAGTTTTAATTATATTTATTTCATTTAGGTATTAACTTATTTAATGATTTTGAAGTGAAGAGAGAGAGAAACAACTTTATTAAAGCGAACTGCCTCTTCAATCAAGTTGCCTCTATGACACAGTGTAAACTTTCAAACATGGTTGTTACAAAAATTTTAAAATACAGATCACATATTATATAAATTAAGAGGACGTTGCACCCGCATGTGTCGTCTCCGTCTTATACACGTACGACATACCAAATTTTCGTTCGCTAGTTTCAATAATGTGCTGCAAGTTTTGATATTAGAGTGAATTGACTTATTATCAAACTTTGAAGTAATAATATTATCTGTGTTCTCTCATTGGCCTTTTACGATATTTCAATTTTTAAGTGAGAGTATTAATATTTTATAATGCTCATAACTCACGTAGAAATTAAAATACCATAAAAAACCAACGAAAGAACACATAAAATGTTGGTACCTAAAAGTTTTATAATGGGTCAATTCACTCTAATATAAAAACTGACAATACCTTATTGAAACTAGCGAACGAAAGTTTGCTGTCGAACGTGTGTAAGACGGAAACAACACATGCGGGTGCGACGTCCTCTTAAGACAATGAAGTTAACAAAGTAAAATTACAGAATATATAATATGGAGTGATCTTGATATACAAAGATAAAAACACGGTGGTCTAGTTAATAATAATAAGAGAAATATACTAGTTTGCATATCTTATTGAGTAAAATATTAAAAATATAAAATATGCTTACACATAATGTTAAGCATGTCTCGCAAGATACCCAAACACATTGACATTACTTTTAGTTCTCTTAAATCTATTACATTTTTTTTTGAAACCTCTGAGCAGGGACGATGCGGTACAACGCACCCTGAACCAAAGGCCATAAGCAAAGAAATGTTGCATAGAGGCAAAATGTAACTTGAGTGTCCAAATGTTTACTAAAAATTTGTATAATAAATAGTAAGTACCAAATATTAAATTTTCTAATAGGTTAACATATAGGTCCCAATATCCAATTTTTTTCAGGTATAAAATACCTAGTAGCTATTTATGCAGTAAAAACAAATATTTATATTCAAATAACTTTTGAATTTTGAGGGACTATGCCCTCACTCCTTATCTACATCTATGTAAAATGCAAATATAGGCATGATTTAAAATGTCCTGTATTTAAAATAATAAATGTGGGATTCCGGATCTCTAGTAAACACACTAAATTGTACTTTTTTATATTAATTAGATGGCGTAAAATCAAAATTAGAATATATAGACGACATAACCTATACTCGGTTCTAAAAGAGATTTTACCAGGCGGCGGCCGGTTTTCATCAGGTCATGAGGCACAGCACATCTCCACATAACATAGGTATTAGGTAGTAACTAGTGCCCGGTAGAAACGTAAAAAGTGCGCAAAACTGGTAAGTTCTCTTTTGGAACGAGTATATTATATATCTATATTGGATACAGGGCACTAATAAATTACTGTTGTTTATATCGATGAAGTTTTTATTTAATTATTGATATTCATAATATTAGTTATATAATAATAAGTTATATCAGTAATCACCAACCCAAAGCATCAGATTAAAACCAGTACTATTAAATTATAAAATAATCAAAACTCAGATTTGTTTAATTGATTATGGTTTAGTATGGATAAATAAAAATACAGTAATTTGTTTCAAACAATTATTTTTATATCGCTTAATATAGTTGGTAGAGCGAAACATGTTGCAAATATATTGAAAATGATAGTATCATTGAACCAAATAACTTGTTTAAAATTTTTCTTCGTCGAGCCCGTGTTTGAACAACATCAACACTGGTACATTGTCGTCACCAATATCTCTGTATTCGAGCATAGCCACCATGCCGTTTTCGATGTCCATATTTTCACCAGTGAAGAATTGAAGTTCTTTAAATCTCGTGAGCAGATCTTTCATTACCTGCGGAAAACATGAGCAGACGGTATTAACGGACAAAATGACAACCCAACCGATTGCGCATAAGCACTACTTATATATTATATAATATATATAGCAGGGAGCGCGATCCACACGCACAATAAGAAACCTGTTAAACTCACTTTGTTGATATTGGTTTTGAAGACGTCCACCTCGGTGCTGCCGTTCTCGGTCATCTTGTCCACTAACCGTTTCATGTACTCCTTGAGGTACAGAGTGAACGATTTCTTATCTGGGAAGGCGTACGTTTCCATCAAACGGTGGTTGAGCACAACATCCACACCGCTTTCCACGGCTTCGTCGTTGCCCTCGCTGGCCTCTTCAGCGGACGGGTTGGCGCCGTCGAGCGTCACATCGCCCAGCTTACGTGTGATCAACTTGCCGTACACCTCGTACAGGACGCCGTCGATCAATTTGAACTTGTATGTGTCCGAGAACATCTCGTCACCGGAGAAAATGTCTTTGAAGATCTTCATTGTAAATAATTGACGGCCGGGGACGTGAGAATCGAACTGTAAAAACGACAGACGGTTGCTGACACGCGGCCAAGGCAGTGGAAAGAGGGCAAAAGACCCGAAGCACAAAAGAATCAGACCTAAAAGGAATAACGTGGAATTTATCACCACGATATCACAAAAATTCTTCAATTTGTTCTATGTTTGATTGCAAAGAGGTTGGATAAGATCAGAAGTTTGTGTTTCATAAAATATCTTTGGAAATGGTTTTCTGGCGGGAAAGTTTGATTTGTATATTCAATTTTGATATTCATTGATGTGGTATTTATTTTTTAACTCTTCATAACACGGATAAATTACCATAATTTCATTCTAATTTATGGTTTATAACGATTAGATCGCACAGGTCCATGTTTGATTACTGACCGTATAATTGTTTTATTTTATTTATATTTATCAAGTTTGAACTGTGGTAAACTAGATACTAATAGTAAGCATAAGCAAGTACGTATATTAAATATTCATAAGCATTTAATTAACTGAATTCTTGTTATAGCTATCATAAAAAAAAATAACAATTGATAGAAATTGAAGTAGTAAAAACATTTTCAAATACCTCACCTTGGGCGTCTGGTAAATTAGATTAGACAAAATAAAAATAAAATTGTATTTTATTCCCATTATTTTTATGATTAACAGTTTGTTTTTAATTATATTTTTGTTTATATTTTATGATTCATATCAGTAAGAACTTAGAATTAAAGTAGATGCCTACTTTATTTTTTAAACCTAATTTGTGAGTTGTAACATTTATGTGGGTAATTATTTAATTTAAAGGTACCTCCAGACCCCCTCAAAATTGAAAGTTTATTTTCAATGTGCATGACATTATTAAGGAAATAAGCAATAGGTAACAGAAAATCGTTCAAATTTGAAAATATTTGCAAACACAGAATATTCCCAATATTTAAGATACAATAATTATAACAATTACTTTTTAATGATTTACTATTTAGTGCTAATTATATTGTACAGAATGTCAAAATGAAAGATTCAGAAAGAAAATTGTACAAAGAAAATAATAAGGTTTTAATTTCAAACAGAATTATAATTGTAAAAAATTTCAATCAGTTGTTTTTTTAAAACTTTGTTGAGCATATTTTAGATCTGACCTGGGAGATTAAAGGATTGATTTTACAATGATGTGTGTTATTATTTTTTTTTGGTGTCAGTCGTCACCTTTTGGGACAGTAATGCTTCGATTTTCTTCAACGGCAAATTTTCTGGTTGGAAAATGAATCTAGTTGGTACTTTGGGGGGGGGGAGGTCAAAAGTAAATTTTTGTATTCAAAAGCGTCGGGAAAAACAAACAAAAAATTAAGAAAAAACTGAGATTTTTATGCAAAACCAACTTTCGGAAAATCAATTTTTATATTTTTGTAACTCTAAAAAATATAACCATATTATAGATACATGATATTTTTTATGTTTATATGAATATTCCAAATTATTATGATTCTTATTTTGAGCTATTTATATAGGAAAATTCATGTTTTATTAGTTTTTTTTTAAATAACTGTCGATAAAAAAATTTTTAAATGTAATAAAACGGTTTTCATAAATTGTTGTGAGTAGAAACTAAAAAAAAGTTGAGTAGTGAAAAAATATAAAATGTTCAATTTGTATAGTTAAGTGTGAATAATTTAAACCTAAAATGTCTACAAATAGTTCGTATACTGTAACCAAAAAATCTATAAAATATAATATAAACACAGTTATTTTTTACAGACATTTTAAATTCAAATTTTGACAAAGCTTATACTAAAATCAAAAATAACGATTTTAGTTATTTTGATAAAAGATTTTTTGGAGTATAATATGAAACTTTTAGATTATAGGTATGTTATTATATTTTATGCACACAATGACATTTTTAAATGTCATTTTTTTATCAAAAATAAATTTAATCTACTGTTGTACTTATGCTTCATAGTAAAATAAATTACTTTGACAATAATAATATCATCAAATACTTATATAGTTATATATAGTAATATTATATGCTGACCGTCTTTACTCCGAATAATTTTTCTTATACAATGATTTTATTGAATTCAAATTTAACAAATCCATTTCAACATAGGCGCAAATAACGTTCAGGATTTGGAGAGGCTAAAATCCTATATTGATAATAAGCTTAAAATAAGATGTAGGAAATGTTTGCAGGGGGCTATGTACAATTTGGCGAGGGGGCTTCGCCCCGAAAGCCCTCCTCATATTTGCTCCTATATGCATTACAGTGACTCTCTAGAAACCTAATGTACAGCAGAGCGTTGTCCACTTGCCGCTTTTTTAACTTGAAGTGCATTGGTTTTTCATATTTTTTTTTTGTGCTCAAAATTTATCCAGGATGCTTTTCATAATTTAAATTATTGTATACAAAGGCATTTTTCTCTAAGAACTTTATAATTTATTGATCGACGTTATAGTTATGTTAGCTTATAATTAGTATTCATAATTATGTATATTAATAAACATATATTAATATATATAAGTATAATATATAACCCGTATTTATAATATTTTAAATTTTAATCACACAGCACACTTCATTAATCTTGGTTTGAATTACGCGTTTTATTAGGTGTGTCGCACGCGTGCACTACAATTATACGTAATACACTAATACGTATCTATACAATATAAGTTTGGACGACGTATTGTGAAATATTGGTATAACGAGCTAGAAGTTAAACATTTAAAATCATTCGTTAATTTAAGTGTGTATATATTATTTTTGTTTCATTTAAATGAATATACGTTGGGTCATCGATCCTTAATGGCTTAATCGCTGAAGTTATATATATGCCAATATAATTTTTATTTCTACGGTGATAGAAAAATAAAATCTCCCAGCATCTAATAATGTCTTGTATTCAAACTAATTTTTCCTAACATCTTCATGAAAAAGAGACCATAGTTGTATGTGGTTGTATAATTATTGTACTCTATTACTCTATTACTCTATAGGCTGTGGATGAGTCATAATTTGCTTCCGTATAACACTCATTCAACTATATTATAGGGCTCAATCACAGTCCTTCGTTTATCTACTCTCCTTAAATTTGGAGGCGAATCGCAAGTGACTATCACATAATATATTAATTATTTGTCTAGCTCTGTCCTTAAAGACTTATCAATCTTTTACTTTTTTTGCACCATTTTTTTTACTTCTGTATTTATTTTATCCTTATCTTATACAACAATTTAATTAAAATTTAATTCGTTCAAAATTCTATTCATATAATACAGATTTTAAAATGTAATAACTACGGTTGGAACACTCATTACTAAATACTAATTTGTATCACTAATAATCTTTGTTCGTTCCAAAGTATACTTTATATTTAACGGTTCAACGGTTGAAATGTAATAACTGTTGTTGACTGTTTTAAATGTTTCACTATACTTTATATAACTAAAAACCCTTTACTTGTGATTCATTAAAAATAAAATAGGTATTAAATAACGGACTATTGTAAAATAAAAGAGGTCATTCCCTATGGCCTATACCAATATTTTTTACAAATATGACATTTATATTATAAGTATATATAGATAATAGGTAATACTCTCTAACAAATTACAATAATTAATATCTTATTCAATTTATGTTAAATTAAATACTACATCGAAATTAAATAGGCCAGTAATTAATATTAATATAGGTCACAATGTCACATAAAAATATTATAAATACTCAGTCTTCGTAAATGCAATATATTGTTGTCGAAATGTAGGTACCCATTATTATTATTTTTATTTGATTGTTGCAATTGCAATTTCATAAAAAAACTTTTTCATTATTTAATATTTTAATATTTGTAATAAACATTTGGTTATTTAGAAATGTATATTTAATGAATAGTGTTGTATTGGTATATCAATACAGGTTTATTTTCAAATATAAATTTCATGTTATAGGCTCAAACTCAACCAATATAGTGAAAAGTGATTTTGATTGTTAAATTTTAATTTTTCCAAAAAATAGAACTTTAAATTTTCCAACCTATTTAAATAGCTTAAAAATTAAACATGCATTATTATATTGTATTTACATCGCTTATGAAAAAATAAACAAGTGTTGACTATCGAATAATAAAATGCTTTATGCAATTTTTGAACTATAACTATAAATTAGAATAACATAAGTACAAAAGTTACAAAAGATTTTGTATTAAATACTCACGTTTTCAAAATTAAAATATTTATAAGATAAAATCAGAAATAGCTCAAAATAAATTGTATTTATGTGATTTATTTTGCAATCGGAATTAAAGTCGAGGAAAAAATTCAATAGGAAAAAACGGCAAGGATAAATAAGAGACAAGGCAATAAAAAATTACGGAAAAATTTTCCTTAACTTATGAGTGATCTTGTATTGATTTTTAAAGTTTTTTCTGTATAATATGTTTAAAAATATTTATACTAACTTTCGACTCTACACACGAATACACGATACCTAAGATAAATTTTATTATTGCCTGCAGGTTGAATCAGGTCATGGAAAAATTTACCATGGCCGAACTTATAAAACCTTTTTACTACTTATACTGTTTGCTATCATTATTAATAGTATAATATTTTATATTTTAAGTACACAAAGTAATGTAAACATTCCGGTATCTATCCTTTGTCTTCTATATACGTATATTGCCAGGTTAAGATTATTTTTCTTCATTCCGACATTTATTAGTTCTTATAAAATGTTTTAACCATAGAAAAATTACAAATCAAAATATATTTTAAATATTTTCTTTAATTTAGGCACTTCATGCTTGCTTCTTCAAATGTATACCTTATACAGGTTAGGAATTATACTATACCGCATGCATACAACATACCTATAAATGTTATAAGTTGGTATAGTATAGTAAGTACAAATTGGTCTTATACTTTAGAACCTTTAATAATGGTTATAAATTTAAATAATCAAAAAAAATAGAAAATGAAAATCGAACATAATTTCCATTGGGTTCAATAAAATGTTCAACTAAACTAGTTATTTTTTTTAATCTTAGTAGAAATGTGGCATTAACATACCAATATCCTACATTACCGAGGAGCATATAAAAGACGAATAGCATGTTACGTATTTACCAATGATTTACTTAATATATACATTACACAGAATACTAAATTGCGGGTACCTACTTGGCTACCTATAATAGTGTGTACCATAACTCATATTATAAGCTAGTGCTAGTCTATAGACTATAGGTATACAACTGTGTAAGTAGGTATCAAAGTATTAAACGAGTATACGACTATATACCTAGCTATAGGTAATATAATTATTGTAGGTACTCTTGAAGTAACCGTGTTCAATAATTGTAATTTGTAGGAGTGTACCTACAAAATATTATATTATGCTAGGATTTACCTGTAGATTATTCATCTGTACAGGTCATAGTTAAGTTACTTATTAGTTATATTAGTTATTACGTTGTATAATATTATACTATATAATATATTAGTATATTACTATATATGCCAGCTACAACAGGAAAGTATAATTTATCCCCATAGGCATAACAAATATTATACCTATATATTATAAATGTATAATAAATAATAATGCACCTTACAATATTATATTACTTAATAGTTAATAATACTTATGTATATATATATATATAGATTCAAGGTGTTGCATAACATACAATAGTATTACCTATGTTATACATACTATATGTAGTTTACTCTTGTCTCTTTACTAGGTACCTACAATCTACATCGATTGTAAAATAGATTTATGTACTTAAGTCTGTTCGCAATCATGATTATCTCTGAACTACACTATACTTCATTCGCATTCGATGCGAACACCAATGCTTGTAAAGTCGCAAGTTGCACATTATGTATTCGTATTACGTTTGCAATACAATATATATATATAATATTATAAATAGTATATAGAATATATACGACGTTTACAAATTTAAATTGTTTAATATAAATATATAATATCTTATTATTATACAATTATACCTTTCACCGTAAAAAGCGTCCATTCAAATATTTATACATCGACGTCGTTTCTGATTGTTTCGTAGTACGAAGATCGG
Source organism: Nasonovia ribisnigri (assembly GCA_027563435.1). Classification (NCBI taxonomy): domain Eukaryota; kingdom Metazoa; phylum Arthropoda; class Insecta; order Hemiptera; family Aphididae; genus Nasonovia; species Nasonovia ribisnigri. The sequence goes on along the minus strand of JANEHU010000712.1, from coordinate 17,058 downwards.
GCAACACTGCATTGATCAGAAAGACAGAAACTGCCATCTCGTTTCGTCCTTATGATTTACTACTGCCGACTGCCGAGTGCTGCGTTTGCCGCCGCTTGCCGCTGCGCCACACAATATTATTGTTGTCTATACAACAACTACCTATGCTATACTCTATCGTTTTCAGTCACTCAGTAGTCAGTACTCGCGCGCTGATGTGTGGTACCGTCGTTGTTTTCCGTCCGTGTGATAGAAAATTCGAATTTCTTTTTTTGTTGTTGTTGTTTTACTGTTGTCGTTTAGTTTTGGTTTTTTCAAGTAAAATTTGCAACGGCCTCATTAATATCTTGTCAGTAATGCTGTGTTCTGTGAAAATATAATTATGTGATCTTCGAATTGCTCATGTACGTGGCGGTCCATATGTTCAGACTTGCACCTGTTGCATTTGAGTTGATGTTTTTCGTTTTAATTATTCAGTGGAAATCATCACATCGATTTTAAATGCGGAATGGTGACGAGGCGAGAGTTTTATGTTGTTTAAAGTTTTTTGTGCCGCAACCAAAATTGGATGACGTGAAAATGGGCAACATACAAACCCGTAAGCCCGAATACAGTTCGCCGATTTCGACTCCGCAGCATCAGCTTCATTTGCCTGTAGAACTGCCCAGGACTCATAATTTGCGAGCGAGTATTCGGACTAAAATACCGATGCCAGACAAGAGTGAATTGGAAAGGCGATTCACCAAAGTCTTGGTATGTTATTTTTTTTTTAAATTGAAAACATAAAAGTATATTTATTATTTATTCATGCATTTTTAATACCATGATTAGATTGATTATGTTTACCCAATTTCATAAAAGTTGATTGATTAATATTCTGGTAAACATAAACATACCTAGCTCAGGGATACTAGAATAAAAACAATACATAAGCAATTATAAAACATTTATAACTTCATACATTTGTAAGCCGATTGGCGATTACGTACTATATCTACAGCCAACACTACTACACATAAATATTATAATAATATAGTTCATCAAAAGTCCTTATATTGTATTACCTATACAAAAACAAATTTTAATAAATATAACTAGGTACCTACCTATACTTTTTTTGTTTATTAGTTAAAGTGTATATGCCTAGTTTACCTAACCTATGTTTATAAGTATTATAAAGACTGTCATATTGGGTAGGTTTATTTGGATTTATAAGAATTTAAATTATTAAGGTAATATATTTTCACCTATGTAATAAACTCCTAAAATATATTGCCTATTTAATAATATGTGGATCTCTGTGTATATCTATACAATTATAGATACTATTTATTTAGTACTTACCAAGGCACTTGCTTATTCATTTTTAGTTTTAAAAATACATAGAACTATAGAATAGATTAAAAACATTAGGGTACCTAATAGTTATTATTGTGATAACTTCTAATAGGTATATTAATTATAAATGTATTGAGTTAGGTATTCTAAAAATTTTGTTCCATAATAATATAAATAGTTTTTGACTGCATCGGTTAAACAATCTATAGCCATTATTTTAAGATTATTTATGGCACCAACCGAATTATGTGGAATAGAATAAACTTAGGTGTTAGGTCTTAAGTACATCTAAATTATTGCTGATAGTAATTTAAAATTTAAAAATAATAATAATTATAAGGTGTGTCGTACCTATGTAAATAATTTTGTTGATGGTGTAGGAGTTTAATTTAAATAAAATATTTTATGAATGAATTGAAAGTTGATATTAGGTAGGAGATAGGTACTACTAGTTAAATAAATACAAATATAAAATGTTACTTAATACATTTATGAACATACGTTATTTTTAATTAAAGTATTGTTATTTGTCTATTATGATTTATGGCTCTTAAGAATTCGGAATGAACTGCACTTAGCCTACAATAACCTATACTTAGCAATTTGTTGAAGTATGGTGACTCGTGTCTACCTATTAATAATTGTGTAGCTATTACAACTTACAAATAGCTTAGCGTTAGAAGAAGATTAAAGAATCTCATTAAATTGTTCTCTTATTAGCATTTAATTGATGTATAATAGTGTTGGGTAGGCGTTTTTATGGTGGTTTCATTATTATAATTTAGGTGGGTATCTATCACAAATAAATTCTAAAAAAACTCTAACAATTTGCATGTTTTCTGTGATAAGATGGAGAGAGGTGGTTGGTTGATGTATTTAATTATAACATTTTAGAAAAATGAAATACTTATTTAAACTTGAATTGTAGCTACTAAATATACATACAAATAATGTTTATTAACACCTAACAAAATATTTGTCCCGCATTAAACTACTTTTTTGGGTTAGCTATATGATCGGTATGTATATCATAATTTGTATAATATTATATTTTAAAGTGGCATTATTATTATTTTATTGGGTACTATCAAAATTGTTTTGAATTTAACTATTAGAGCATTATTTTTAAGTTTAAAAAACAGACAAAGATATGATGCAGTTGAGTATTTGTCTCTGTGCACATTATTATTGTATTATTATTTTAAAAATAATAATACAATAATAATGTATACAATAATTATTAATTTCTGCATACTAAAAATTATTTGAAGAAAAATATTTATATAATATAACATATTTTAGTTTAATATATGCTGATATTATCTTATACCTTTTAGGATGTAATTTAAATTTTTAATGTCTGATAAGCTATGCATCAAATTATTCCAATTTGTGGATACTTGTTTTTAAAATTTTAGAATAAATAAATAAAATATACATCTATAATCTTTATGAGTGTATAGACTATAATTTTTATATTTTGTTCAAGTGATAACCAATATTTGGAAAATATACCAGTAGGTATAGTAGGTACTAGGTTTAATATCATAGCATACTCCTTATTTGGGAAAAATATTTTGCCCCGTGGAAACAACTATTTTTAAACACTCCCTAACAGCATGAATTGAGTAGGTAATGGTGTTTTATTTGAAATATATCTAGAAATCATATAGTTCTGCTTTCTGAGTTCTGCATATGATTAACTTTGATTGACCTTGTATTACATTTTCTCTAGTATAGGCGCCATGTAGATGGATGCCCAGGTGCTCGAGTACTCATTGAAATTTGTTGGGGGGCTGATCACTCCACAAGAATTGGGATCAAATGTTGTTAATAACTAATAATTTTCTTTATAAAAAGAAGTTTATTTTATTTATCTAACAAATAAAATATAAATATAATAAATGGATGTATAATATTACTGTGGACGACGAAACAACAGAAAAATCATGTATAGAGCAAGTATCAGTATATTTTCCAGTTTTTGTATAGTCGTTTATAATTTTGATGTATCTGAACTGTTTTTAAGGCTTTTTGATACAATAGATTAACCAACTCTCTGTCTGTTTACCTTGAGCTTTAATGTTCGAACTCAATAACAAACTGCCGTGGTCAGTATTATGACGGTAATACAAACAGCACAGATTAAGATATTTTTGGGCCCAGGGCCAATAATAATATATCTATTATACATATTATACAGGAAACTTACTACTCGTCAAGGGCACACTATTGTTCGATATTTGTTGTGGGCCTGGGTCCATGGGCCCCTTACCTCGTCCCCTTAATCTGAGTTTGAATGAAAATGTAAGTGGCCATATCACTATTTATGAATTTATGGTTAAAGCTTTTATAGTTTATAAGCTTTTTAATTGGGAAGGGGGGATTTTCATTTAGAGCACTCAATGTTTTTTTTAAATCTTGACACCTATAATTCCATGTACTTATTCTTCAAAATTAAAATCATCTAATTTATATTGAGTTAAAAAATGATCACTGTCAAGTGTTAACAATATTACACTACACCTATTAAATATTCAAATAAATAAATTATAAAAATTTGAAATTTAGAATTACTAAAAAGTACCAAAAATTGCTCAAGATTTTAAATTTTTTGTGTTTCACCTTTTACCTTAGGTACCATTAAGATCACCAAATTTAGTGTACTATTTGTTTTCTCTCTCACCCATGCACATCATAGCATATTTCTGTTCAGTAGAACCAACCTAGTGTTTTTAGATTTAGTATTAGAGTGTATTGACGTATTATAAGACTTAAAATTAAGAATATTATGTGTGCTTGTTCATTGGCTTTTTACGATAAATAATCCAGTTAATATTATGCAAGTTATGAATATGAAAATATTACACTTAAAAAATGCTCAAATCTTTCTTTAAATTAAAAATATTGTACAATTCTGACACACAAACACATAAAATGTTAACTTTAAATTTGATAACAAGTCAATTCAAACTAATACTAAAGCTAACCACACTAGATTGGTTCTGCTCATACAAATTTACCGTGTTGCCTGTGGGCTAAAGAGAGAAAACGAATAGGGCAATGACATCATCCATAAATTTCAACATTTAACCATTTAATTAGACTAATGTACTCGGTAACATACTCCCCCGATCTCACCACACAATCTACTACTTCACTCCAAAACCTCATTGAGTCCCCCATACTTTCTCTTCTAGCCATTCTTAAGATGTCCACAGTCCACAATCTACCTATCCTATGAAGTTGTTGGTAATTTCTTACTATTTTCTAGAAAAGTACTAAAAGCTTCCAAAAACGACACTTATTTGGTGGAAAAACCCATTTTTTGTCCGTAATAGTTTAAAAACGGATTGGAAATTGTCAACAAACTTACATATACTTTTTCTTTTGTTTAAATTACCTAACCTACCCTAAGAGAGTTCCCTTAGGTTAAGCTGATAAAATCTTCACGGTTTTTATCGTAGAGTAATATACCTATACAAATGTATACAAATATAACATTCCCGTAAACATTTGTAATAACTAATAACTAATAAGTATCGTTCATAGACAACAAAAGAACTTTACTGGCTGGTATGCTGGTTATCAATTTCCGAATGATTGACTATTAAAGTATTAACTAATAAATATATCCTATGCAGCTGGTTACTAAAACCTTTTAATTTAAAAGGTTTAACCAGAGGTCTGATGTATATCAGTACCTAAATAATTAGGTATTGGGCTATTAAGATAATTCGGGTACGTATCGAATTGTATTTTGTGATTACTGCATGTTACGCATGCAATCTATCACGGATCGTGTACAATTTTTGAAGATAGCTGCCAAAGATCCTTCAATATTTATCTATAAATATTTCATGTACGTGCAATTAGTAAAACCCTAAAAGTTAAAACCGTAAAACCTTTCAAAGCTTCAACATTTGTTTTAGTTGAGATTTACTAGTAATTTGGCTAAACCTAACTATAGTGGTAAGCAAACTCTCCCAAATATTTAATTAATGCTTACGGTATTTTCCTAAAACAAATTCAGTTATTTTATGATAATCAAAATGCAGACTTAGGCCGGGCGCACACCAATACGGTGAAAAAAAAACCTCCACGAAGCACTTTGTGCGGCCGCACTGCTTTGGTGTAGATGAAAAATTCAAACAAAACAAACATACCATCTTTGTAAAACCTATACATTCTATACTACATTACAGTACCTATTCAGTTTATTCTCTGGTTTATTCTACATCCGTCATATTCATATATTTGTCAATAGTAATTATTTTATTTATTCTATATATTTTTTATAATTTTTTACTAAGTATTGGCTCTAGAACATATTTTTATTTGAACTTATATTTAGGTAATTCATTTGATTGTATTATATTTAATATCATTTACTCGCAGTTTATTAAATATTTTCTTGCTCATGCATTTTCAATTTTAAAATGATATAAAGATTAATAAATAATTTTGGTTTTCTTTAATTTAAATTCTAGTAAATTTCTTAAGTAAATTGAGGGGTAAGTCGTAAGTGGCTAGATAGCGACTAAAACACTAGGTAAATTAATTGTAACAATTTATTATGGTTAACATATTAAAAGAATCGAATGGATTGTGGATAAATATAAATTTACGACTTAATATTTTAATTAAAATGTATCGCATATCATCATATTCATAAAGTATTATATTCTGTAATTATCAAAAAATGTTTGTCTCACTATTTCGACACTCGACAGTAATAGTAAAAACATTACTTTGTAGAAATAATAATCGCGGGCCACAGTTGCGTAATTTGTGTAAGTCGTTCCAAACATAGAAAACAATTTCAATGCAAAATCTCGTAAAAAAGAATATTTTTCAACAAGTGATGTTTTCGAAAATCACACATTAATTTCTTTTGTAGATCCCTGTTTACAATTCACATATTTTTAATAGCATCCAATTTCTACAGCCATAGGATAATTAAACAAATTTATTTGAGGACGCATAAGTTCAACTTGTTAAATTCGAATTCGAATTCTACAATTAATTCGTCTAAGTAGGTAATGCAATATTCAAAATAAAACTTATCATCTAATTCTATTTTAGTTTCTGATTGGTTTTACCATGATTAGTGTTTTTTTTTTTTGTCTGTCTTCACCTTTTGCACAGCAAAAATGCTTAAATTTTCTTCAACATCATCTTTTTTTATATGCAAGTGAATCTAGTCGGTACTTTGAAGGTCAATAGTAAAAGATTCCTTGTAGTTTTCAAAAGCGCTGGGAAAAATAATTTAGGAAGAACGGGAATTTATTATTAAAATCGGTTTTCGACGAAAACGATATTGGTTTTTGGTGTACCTAACTCAAAACTTTTTTTTTAAAATATCAATTCAATTTTATTCGTTGGGTCAAAAACATGAACATTTAATACAATAAAGTTCCTATAATATATTGTTACAATGGCAGTTGAAAAATATTAAAAATACAGTCACAGTTTTTTTTTTATACTCAATTAGAGTTCAAATTTTGACACAAAACGTAAAAATCAATTGCAATGTTTTTTTTTTCTTTAATCACCGTTTGGAGCAGTAAAACTTTCTATTTTCTTCAACAGTATCTTGTTCGATAGAAAATAGAATCAAGTTGGTGAATTCGGGAGGTCAGAATTTTAAATTCCTAATAGTTTTCAAAAGCCCAGAGAAAAATAAAATAAAAATTAAGAAAAACCGGGAATTTTTAAGCAAAATCGTTTTCGGTTCTTGCATAACTCTAAAAAAATATAACTCTAGAGTCTAGATAAATGACATTTTTACTGAATGTTTATGTTAGCTATTTTAAATTTTCAAAATATTTTAATTTGTTTTGAAATTATGTTTACAGACTTATTCAGTTTCCAATATTTTTAGTGTTTATTTTTATGAATGTCAATAAAATTTTATTTGTTGGGTAAAAAAGATTGAACATTTAATACAAGGCTCTTGTATATCGTTACAATGACAGTTGAAAAATATTAAAAATCTATAGTCACAATTTTTCTCATAAATATTTAAAGTTCCAAATTTCGACAAAATACGTAAAAATCATGAAAATGTGCAATTTATTTTGAGTTAGAAATTCATAAAAATTTATCTTTTTAAATTTATGCCTGAAAATTTAGTTCAAAATCCCTCATAAGTTTGCCTACCTTTTTCGAAAAAAAAATTGTCTACCTGAAAGTCAAATTAAATTTTTACGAACATTTGACGCAATTTTCTTACTTTGCTGTAAAACAAAAACGAATGATAGAAGATACTTGAAATTTACACCATGTGTATTTAGCATTTTCTATACACAAAATATTCAGTTTCCAATATTTTTAGTTTTTTTTTTCATGAATATCAATAAAATTTTATTCGTTGGGTTAAAAAGCTTGAAAATTTCATGCAAGGCTCCTGATATATTGTTACATATTTAGTAGTTGAAAAATATTAAAAACAAATTGGGACACATTTTTTTATAAGCATTTAAAGTTCAAACTTTGACAAACTGTATCAAGCTTAAAAATGTATAAAATGTCCAACTTTTATAACTAAGGATTGAAATTTTAAAACAAGTTTCCACGTAAGTAAATGAATAAATTATTTTACTCACAATAATATCATCAAATATACTTAGTAATATATTATCATAGGCTGTCTTCGATCAGAATCGTTTTTCGTATACAATTCAAATTTAAGACGATGCATTGAAGTGACCCACTTATAAGTTTAAGCAGATAGTGTCACCCACTTACCCACCTTTATTTGTATCTTGAAGTTGTAAATTTAGTTAAGCTGTTTAAATGTTGAGAAATATAAAGCACAAATCGGATAAAAAAAGGCCTAGAGCATCAATTTATATTTAAACAAAGAGTATTACGATTCGTTAATACATATTATTATCATTGATTATAAAATATACTATCTCGAATACTATTATTATTATTATTTATAATCAATGATATTATGCATGAATTAACATATTAATAGGAATTTGTTTTTAATTTTTGATAATAAGATGAATATTATTTCTTTAATACAATATTTAATTTTAGTTATTATTTAGAATATAAATGATATGTAAAACTAGAAATAATATTATTTTACATATCTTCTGTGTTTATTTAATTTGATTTACGTTATCCATTGTGTGTTCCATCAACTATCATTGATGAATGCCAGATTTTGTAATGCCTGATTTTTCATACACAATTTGGATTAACGCCTTCGGATTTATCTTTATACAATAATTTTAAATGTGCCTAAAACCAGTAAAACGAAAACCCAACAAAATACAAGTTGTCATATTTTTCGATCATACCTTATGGCTTACACCCGCATTCAGGCAGACAATGAAGTAGGGTAATAGGGTTGCAAACATGAAACATGTGTTCGCATTAATATATCTTATTTTAAGCCATGTGCATTTTATTATTGTTGTAAACGTTCCGAGGATTGATAAGAAAAGAATGGTAGATGGCAATGTTCTCGCGGAATGTAGGATTTATGATCACTGTGTTTGGAATTTCATACCACTTGATTTTCAATGAACATTTTTAATTTTAATTTAAAAATTGATTATCTTTTGTTTAAAATTTATATAATTACTGCCAAAAATACATAAACATAATATTATATTGAGTGTTTATAACAATTTGCAATAAACTATACGTGGTGTTGAACTAGTTTCTTTATCATTCTAAATAGTAATAAAACAAATATTTAAGTACTTCGTAGTGATGAAAATATGAAATGTGTTGTGATTGATTTTTACTATGACTAATTTTTTCTTTTACTAGTCCTAATCAGTAATTACATGTTACTATTTTAGGCTTGTTTTATAGTTTATATATTATTTAATAAAATCTGTCTGAGTGAACATAATTTATCGTTTTTTTTTTTTAAATGTGAATGGAATAGCACATTTGAAAATGTGATATTACATGTAGGTAAAAAGATGATGCATATATTTTATTAAAAATAAATCGCGATTTATTATTAAAGATTTGATATTTTTACAACACTTTTAAAACAAATAAAATTTACCTATTACATTTACCTCAAACAATTCTTCTATCTATGTTATTTTCATAGAATTATTGAAAATGTAAGTATAAATCCTAAACAAAATTCTTAATTTATTTTTTGCATTCATTGCACATTTTATATTATTTTATATACATTTTTTTTCGTTTCTTTCTCAAATTTAAATTAATAAAATAAATACCTATTTCAATATACTATTAAATAAAAGTTTTGCCTTTATTTTGTGTAATTTAATTTACAATAATATGATATGTGATTATTATCTATCTATTTTTTTTTATGTTGGTGGTAATTATAATAATAATTTTTTTGTTGATGCACATAAACCGTATCAAAGTATATTAAGAGCAAAATGTATTATGTTATTTCAAGAGAAATATTATTAAAATAATAAAGCGATTTTACACTATGTACAAATAAAAATCATTTAAAAACTACTTTACATCGGTTAACATATATAAGATGGGCTTAAATTCTAAAAAGCCTCTATAAAACTAACAATCCCTTAATAGATATAAATTGAAAACGTTTTATCGTTGTTATATGAGTAACATTTGTTTGCGTGCTTACAGTGACCCAATTTTTAATATACCTGCATATTATATATTTATTTTATTATGTTTAACTGTCCTGATGTCTTTAAAAGCTTTGTTTTAATTTATAAATGTGTATAAATAAGCTGTATAAAAAAATATAATAATATTTACTGTTCAAATAATTTAAGTTATAAATATATTTCGACACTAATGAAACCAAAATAGGTAGGTTATTATTTATCAGAAAATGCAATTATGTTAAAACACAAATTTTAAGCTGGATGATTTGAATTTATAAAATGTAAACAATTGTAATATAATTGTTATTTTTAGAAATAACTTAATTAATTAACTTGACTAATTTTTGTTTTCCAAATTAGTTAAAATGATTTTATAATTATTAACGTATTGACATTTATTTAAAATTAAAAAATGTTGTTTCACCTTATGATATTATTTTTCAAAAGAATTCTTAATAAAATAGTAGGACTTTAATTCTATTTAGTTTTGTGTTCTTTAGAAGTTGTATTACATATTTTGTCTTGTTTGAAATTTATAAATTATGTATAGTTTTATTGTATATATAATCTATTTATTATATAATAGGTACTTATATATTTTCAATAATATGTTTAAAATGTATATGTACTTTCGTGTAAAGTATTAGGACATTTTATCCTAGATGTATTTTTTAAAGTTTTCTCCCGGTGTTATTATAATGACATTTATAGTCATATTTATGTTTTATTCAAAGAAGCTTTTTTTATTTGGCTAAATGCTATACATTACAATAATATGCGTGTATTTCCATAACTAGTCAACGGATATTTATTTCGATTTAAAATTGTAGGTACAAGACATGCGTTATGAGAAACATGTCTATAATTCTTAATATTTACCTAACACGTTTGTTATATTGAGTATTTTAATAAATATTATGTTTAATTTTAAGATACGTATATATTATATTTAACAAGATTTAAAAATGTTTTCCATTAAACATTTTTGATATTCTTGGTTAAAAATAATATGTAATAATTTGTAAGTTACCTATACCTATAATATTTAATTTTAGAAATTAACCAAGACGTATATTTGCAGTATTCTTATATGCAAATTTAGTTTGAATACAGCCCATAAAGGTGTTAAAACAACTACAATGAGCATTGTTCTTGTTTTTTTTTTTTTTATTCTAGTTGAATAACAAAATGGAATTTATCATGGCGCTTGCATATGAAATTAGATACTACTTTTACCATATTATTTATACCACATCGGTCTTTGGTAATATAATATATTAACAATTAAAATATTAATTTAAAAATAAATAAATGCGGTAAATCCTTTGAAATCACAACTAAATGGACTTTTAGTGTATTACTCACCTTATAGACGATTTTAATATTAAGCGTTGTTTTATGAGTTAAAAAGGTTATTCGTTATATGCTATCAGTGATGGTGTCGTATTTTTTTTAGTAAGTTTACGCTTAAATGCGCTTGTTAGGTAAACGTGTTGTAGTTGTACTAATAATATAAACATATAATAATATACTAAAATACTATATGAATACCTATAATAGTATAAGTGTATAACCAAAACGATTATGGGAACCGCCAAATCGATAAGGTTTGTTCAACATTTTTATTTATTAATTAACATATATTTATTAAATTGGCTTATAGAATAAATGAATTCCCATACGCGTATTATACATACGCCAGGCGTATCATGTGTTACTCTATATAAGTATTATAATCCCTATATTATATCACTAAGTCATAATGTTATACACGTAAACCATATGAAAAACTTGAAAACAGCATTAATAACATAGTATTTCTTTAGAAACTATGAATGTAAAAATTTTTGTAGGACTGTTAAAGAAAATATTTTTAATACTATACATTTTAAAACTAAAGTCGAGAAATAAAATACAAGTGTCTATATCGGAACCCTCAAAACGTCTTCGACACCACACCCTTCGATTTTAAAAATCACAATAGAACCCTCAACCCCTGGAGCTATCATATTAAATGGGTGTGGTACTATATTCTCGCCTTTATTATACTCAACGTTTGATAATTTATTGTTTTATAATAGAAAATTTGAGGTGCCATGTCATGATTCACTCACTAAGCTTCCCGAGGGCAGTATTGTTACCTTTAGGCTTTAAGTATCCTCAGAATAATAAAATAACTATTGTATTGTTAATGAACCCCCGAGTGATCATATAGTGGATATAATGTGGTCTTAAAATGAGGATAAGACAAAAATGCATTAAAATTATTTTTCCATCTTACCGGTCCTTCTGAGTGAATATTGTGATATAAGATTAACTTAGTTTTAGATTTTAATTCTGGTTCCACGCGGGTAATCAAAAATATTTTAACGATGGCAATAACGATATAATAAGGTTATGGAGAAAGGAAAAACATAGTTGAGTAACAATGCTTTCTTCAAACAATAACAGTAGAGGTTATGTAATAAAAATTGTGACATTTTTTCTAGTCTTCATTACAACGGAAAAAGTGTATTATTAGGTATAAATAAATAGTTCATAGTGAAGTGTATTCTGTGATGTTAATCTTAATTTAATTATGATTTACATGTGTTTGAAAATGTTTGGTTTAATTATAATATAGCATAATAACAAAAAAAATAAAAATAAAAATGTTAGTATGCTTCATTTGGTTTTTCATGTAATAATATAATATTCGAAGAAAATTGTTTTGAAATTTATTTATGGTATTCATTTGTATTATAATTCATATATTTTTATTAATTTAATCATTTACCTTAATGATTAAGTATTTTGAACTATTAATCACTATTTTAATTTAAACTAGTCTTATTAAGTGTCATCATAATATTTAAAGTGTGGATACTGAACTCGAAATATTTGATATGATTTATTAATGATTTATGGCAGTTATTAATTATTATGTTGCATTTATATCTATTGTGTTTTAAATTAAATGTAGAATGTTTATTTTTAACATAACGGCTCGATGTCGTCCCCCGTAGGAATTTAAATTAATCAAAATATCTACAGAATATAAAATAAATATACAATAGAAAATTGAATTCGTTTCAAAATTCGCTATAATCATTTTGCATTTATTTCATAGTTCATTTGACATTTCTAATTTTTTTTATAATAAGTATGAAGTCTACTGTCTAGGACCTAGGTAATCGGTATTATCGAGCATTATGAATTGTTTTACAGTGTATACTTTTTAACTTTAAAATATGATTTGATATTCTAAAAATTACAATATTGAAAAAATAATGCATTTATTTATACATTTATAGTAAATTGTAATTACTTTTAAATGATAGTAAACAATATAAGTAATTACACGAACAACGTAGTTATAATTATTTTAAATTTATTTTTATTTTCAATGATATCATTTTTATTCAAGAATTTTTTTAGAAACCGACTTATCACGTGAAATGTGAACCATGTATTTTACCATTACTTTATCATTTATTAATTTATGATTGTCGATGATTATAAATTACCTATTATACTATACAAATTTTAATTAATTTTATATTCAAATTAACATGACAATATTACTATAGTAAATGACAATAATAGTATAACATTTACTTGAACTCAGTAAATAATTAATAATCACTGTTTAAATTTTTAACTGACTGTTATTAATAGCATATAATATAATCATAAATTTTAACTTTGTAAAAATATATAATTCTTTAGGTAAGCCATTAATGCTTCACCCATTATAAAAATAATATGTTTGTGTGTAATTTAATAATTAGTATTTGTATTTGGAAGTCGTTATGAATATTCCGAAGTATACGAAAACATAGAATTATTAGAATTGCATAAAGATTAAACATAGGTAATTACTAATTACTAATTACATTCACCTGTATTGATTTATTAATTTTTCTCAACAATAGCAATTGTATAGGAACTTTGAATGAAATAAACCAATTATTAATCTCGATTTTTATTTGATCACGTGTTACAGGCATCCATGAATTTGCCTGCGGACAAAGCAAAACTCCTAAAGCAGTATGATGACGAAAAAAAATGGGACCTAATTTGTGATCAGGTATAATAAATATATTTTTTATCATAATAATTCTTTCATAGTTTCATGGTATAAAATTATTAAACTTATTTAAAATTATCATACAAATTACGAGTTACTATACTGTATTTTAATATCTCTTTAAATTTGCACTGCCGTCCGTGTGATTTTCTATTTTTATAGTTTACTTTTTTCCATGAAATGTATTTGTGTACTGTATAGCTATGTAAGATAATATCTATAGAATAATATTATAAGTTATCATTGACATCTGAACTTGTAATAATAGGAACAAATGTAAATTTAATATTTCACATCAGAATGATGTTTTTACGTTTTGTACAGTGTTGTACTAATGTACTATTGAAATAGTAAAGAAATAATTGTTAGATAATATTTTGAGTTACGTTACACCATTATGTAATTCTTAATTCTATAGTAGTATACTGTAAAGACTATAGAGTATACATTCATTTTAATATTTTATACATAATATAATATATTTTATAACTGATCATCATAATCATTTGGAATGATAATGATAATTAATCATTTTAAAATATTAGTACCTATCAAAAAAAAATGTTTGTTTATTTAGTTTTTTTAATTGTAATAATAATAATTATATGTGTATTTGTTTATTTTGATTAATTAAATAATGATATTTTTTATGAAGACATGCAGAATTGCAGACACAAATTATAACCTATTGTACCTATGTTAAAATACAGCCTATAGTTGTCACATGTCATATAAAAATTAAATACATATTCTTACATTACACTATATACATTATACATAGGTTTCTTCGTGTTAAAGTCGCAATTCATGGGAGGGAGGAGTGTGCTTACACCCCCATTTTGTTAATAAGCAGCTTCATAATTTATGATATTTATGGTATATTTTAGTACTTATATTGTATTAATAAATTTAAATGTACAGTACAAAGTCATTATACACTTATACTATTAGTTGTATAACCTGACTAGTGACTTGTATCTCGGTTTTAGCGGACCTCAGTTCATGCCCACGCCAATCGGCGTGGTTTTCCTTGCTTTGTGAACTAATTCGACCTAGATAGACAATCCGTCTGTGATATATTTTTGAACTCAGTTAAAACACCTCTGGAAAGTGTAGCTTTCTTGATATCTCTAAGAAGTAAGAACAGTGTAACATTTTTGTCGAATTCGGTCGAGTAGTTTTTGAGTAAATAAGTTGCAAACATACATTAGTTTATAATATTTATAATTTATGATAAATAAATAATACACAGATATAGATTTAGATTACTGAAATTAGTTTTTTTTTGTTTAATTGTTCAAATTTTGTTCAAATTAACTTATTAACATACCTATTTAAAATTTATCCCCTTACCCATATTTTGTCAAAGATTTATTTTTCGTTTTATCAAGATAAATATTATATTGTTCGTGTACATTGGTATATTTATAATGTTCGAAAATTCGTTTTGATACAAGTTTGTACCTGATCTGTTCATTACGTATATTTGTATAGGTATACAACGTACACGTAGAATTTTGTTTTTTTGCCGATTTTAACCCCTTAAAATCAACATTTTGCAAAATCCCTCCTTAGTGCATGGTGAAATTATAATGTTAATCTACCCTCAACATTTCAAATCGATAGCTCTAATAAGTTCGGCTCTGCGTTGATTATCAATCAGTCACTCAGGATAGTATTATATATATATATATATATATATACAAATACATATATTATATAATACATATCTATATATATAAGAGAAAGTGTCCCCCTGAGAAATCAACGCAGAGCCAAAACTACCGTACGGATTTATTTGAAATTTTCAGGATATGTACTTATTACTATGTATAGGCGCACTAAGAAAGGATTTTTCGAAATTCAACCTCTGAAAGGCAAATTAAGGGGTGGTAAGAATTCAACAGTTGCGCCATCTATCAAGCAATATCAGCTAATCTTTTGTTTATAAATGGTTGCTATATTATTATTATTATCATTATTATTATTACCTGTCAACCTAAACGAATTGTTTAATTATTTTTTGATTGCTATTTTTTCCGATAATCTGCTTTGTTTATTATATTACTACTAAATTGTATTTAAATAATACACTGAATGCAAAATACATACATTTTCATCAAATTAATAAAAAAGAAAGCTATATATTTATTTTTTATATTAATGAATCTATATCTGTATATATAAAAAGACTTGTCCTGGGTGATTCATCATCGCCTAGCCGGAACCGCTGGACGGATCTGGCTGAAATTTGGCATACAGATAGCTATTTTGACGTAAGCGTCTGCTAAGAAAGGATTTTTGGGAATTCACCCCTAAAGGAGGAAATAAGGGGTTGTAAGAATACAATAGTGGCGCCATCTATCAAGCTTTATCTAATTTAAATATACTATATTGGTTTAAGTACCTACAAAACATACAAACTTGATGTTTGGAATAGTGGTTCTTCTAATTATCTAGATGTGCAATAAGAAAAGATTTTCTGATATTCGCATTTCAAAGAAGTGGTCAATCATGGATCTTAAGATTCGAGGTGGAAATTGAAACTTTTTTTGTTTATTAATGGTTGCCTTTGGTTGCAGGTTATAATAGTGATAGCAGAAATTAGCATTATTATTATTATTATTATAACTTGCGGTTGCTCATCAGCTATATACGTTGAATTATTTCACAAAGTTAGCCGTTAGGTACAAGAACGCTGATTTATCCGAAAAATAAAATAACCCTCAAAATATATTAATATAGAAATACTATAAAAATCCGGGATAATCAATTATGACTTCAATACTATTTTAGGTACACCGTAATACCGTATAAATATATTTTTCAACTACAAATCTATACTAATGTAGATTGTATTTGATCACCCTCCTCGCTGTGTCCGCAATCTACTGCAAGTAGATTGCCTACCTGATAATATATTGTTTGCATAACCATAAGCATGTCTCACGGGCAACGCCATGCGGGATGACTAAAATTGAAACATAATATGATTTTGCTTCCACATTAAATTACACCTAAAAGGAGTTAATTAATCACAATTTTTTCCCGGGCATCGCCGGGTTATTCAGCTAG
>JANEHU010000710.1:0-113530 GCA_027563435.1 Nasonovia ribisnigri | reverse complement strand
GAATTGGATTCAAAATGATATTTTTCATAGCGTTTAAAATTGTATATTTTATAAAAAAAATGTCTAGAAATAAGTAGATATAAAAATACAAGTAAACTTAATATGTAATAAGTGAACAACTCTCGTAGTCAAACATAACATTATTATAATGAGGAGAATAATATGGTAGTATACAGGACCAAAGGGTACAGTAATACATTCAGAAAGCCCTTGAATTTCTTTAGTTTCTTGCATTGCTTATAGCTATAATTTTCCTCATGATATGGTATCATCCATACCAGCTGCTATGATTATTTTGGTTTGATTGAAAGAATACACTATTTTTTCTGCTTCTACCAAAAGATACACAATTCTTCTGAAGTTCGTTAATTTTGTATCTATTCACATGGACAGTAAAAAAGTGTGTATTTTTAAGACGCTTGATAATATAAATATATATTAGGTACAGCAATATTATTTTAGCTACGGGTTTCGCAAATCTCAAGGCACTGTCAGGTTGGTACGTTAAAATATAATTTAAAACAAAATGTACATTATTTAAATTTAATATAATTTATTTTATAAATTAACCTAAAGATGATAGTTAAACATAATTCTATTGTTTTAAATAGAAATAACTTTTAATTTAAAGTAAATGAGAGAGTGTTTATGATTATGTTTATAATGTTTATATAGGCACATTTATATTATTATGTTTCGTAATTAATAATAATATACATATTATATTATTTGGGTATACAATATATTACATCTCTGACTAATGACTATGTGTGTGTCATCTAACATTTGTTTTGTATTATTAAAGAGACCCACCGGCCACCATAGGTATAAATACTTTTGATTATTTTACAAATGTAAAGTAATACTCTTCGCCCTATTACTTATACTTGTGCGAGTTAATCTCGATTCGTCGTTTGCTCCATATATTGCTACTAGGTTATCGATAAACTAAAATATATTATTTTAACATTTTATTCCAATATACGTTAATTATTGTCTCGGTATAACTAAGTCTTGTGTAATATTATTTACATAAAAACCCTCTCATATACCCCCTTTTGGTATAAATCTGTAACTGATATACCAACATACCATACGGTAGATAGAGAATGTTTAATGCTTACCTTACATCACGTAACAGTAGCATTTATTTTAGATTTACTTAAGGAATAATAAATTGTTATTAAACGTTATTCTGTAGTAGTGTTGTCTTAAATATAATGAACCTCGGACTAAGATCATAAATAACTTAATTATATCTTATTTCATGGAAAAAGTATAATATAATAATTAATAAAGCAAAGTTCTTTATTTTTTTTTTAATATGATATTAACATATAGTATAATATTCAAAAACTAAAAATATGTTGCTAGGAAAGTATTATATTAATCTTATACTAAACGTACTTAAAAATAGGAATTTTAACATTGAACATTTTGAAACATGGAATATTTCTGCTGTGCACCTAATTTGATAAGTGATATTATGTATTTTACTATAGTTAGATGAAACTTGATATTTTAAATTTTACTGAAAAGAAAACTATTCTTAACGAGTTATTGAAAATTTGAAATTTCACAGTAACATTCAAAATTTCACAATTTAATATTATATACAATTTATCTAGTATACTTGGTATTACGTACTTAGAACTCATTGAATACGTTAAATAATAAATGTATAATGTACCATACATAGGTACCTACATAATAAAGTTTAATGAAGAAACATAAATATAATATGCATACACTTACTATTATACGAGTAGTTTTATAACAACAAAATCAAATTAAATTATTAAAATAATTTAACTTATATTATAATAATTTCATTGTTCATTATTTAGTTTAGAATACACAATGTCATTTAAGACTAATATTAAATTAACATTAGTTATTAATATTATTTATGTTATTTTATCTTAATATTTAATTACGAATGGTTGAAGTCAGTATATGAAATTATTACATTTAAAATTGTTGTAAGTTAGGTATATATTTTGAAATTTCATTTCTATAGGCTATACTATAATAACTGCATTATAATTTATAATAATATATTATATTTTAAAATAAAAACAGCTTATATTTGAAACCAATAATAAGACTTATTATTTAGGTACATACTACATACTATATAGCTTATTTATAAATTTGATACATAACGTAAATCATATTTCTGATTTTTCTATGTCACGCGTGTTAATTAATTTCTAAAATGAGCCAGAAAACAATTACAAATTATGAGTTTCTAAGTGCGCGTAAAATGTATCTTATTAAAAAATATTATGTTCTCTAACTGAAAGAATTTAATTGTGCAATTACTAATTTGTGACATGAAATGGATGTAAATTTAACGGTTTTGAATCTTTTGAATCCTAAAATTTAATTTTTCTTCAGTCATTTTATAAGTATGAGACATTCTATCACTATATTACGCTCACGTGTACGTTGTCGGTATGATCCACAAATTATGTTCGAAAACTTTTATTTTGGAGTAAACAAATATAATTTTTACTTGAAAAAAATAAATATAACAAAAAAAAAAAACCATCAAAATTGAGAGTTAAAATTAATAGTATTTTAATTAGTATTTAAAGTAAAATATTCCTTATAGAATTTGGTTCTTTAACTTTATATTTTGTATACAATTTACTATTAAAATATAATGTGTGTCTCGCTTAAAATAATGAATAGTTATTGAACGAAAGAGTATTAATTATTATAGGCACTATTGCTTCTGTTATAATATTATAAAGATGCATACAAATAATTATAGTTTCAATATTTATAGTATAATGTTCAGAACAGATATAGTTTATTTTTTGTATGGGCTATCACTATATTAAGTTATGGTACTTAATGATAATATAAAATAATCACGGATGAGAGAAAGATTTTGATTTGGTTAGTTCTAATATACCGTTTACTAAAATTATTAAATTCAATATGAAACTTAAGTAGAATATATTTTGTATATTTCATTATTTAAATATTATTAATTTTGCTATATTATAATATATCATAAACTAGCTGATCCCACGGGTGTGGGATATTTATAATATCGTTGCCCCTAAAAAAATGATAACTCTTACAAAACTTAGGATTGTTCAACCCTTTTTGGGTGTAACTCGCTGCAACAAGTGTAACTGGACACCTTGGTAAACAATGCGCGAAAATCGATTTGATGCATTCTTATACCTGATCTGCCAGAATACTCGATGGCAACCAATAATAAATAGTTATTAATTTCTACTAATTATTTTTCCTATACCTAACCTAATAGCAATCATTATTAAACAAATATTTCCATGGTAAATCCCAAAATCCTTGTTTAAGTATCTCACCGGGTTAGGCCTACTACCTAATCCAATTCTGAATCTATACCATTCAAGGACCCACTTAAGCACACACATAACATTTCATCAAAATTGGTGCAGCCGTTTAGGAGGAGTTTGAATACTTCCACTAGGAAAGAAAAATATTTATTTATAAAAATATATATTATTTAATATAAATGTCGGCAACAGTGGACATTAGGATAAGTAACTTAAATATTATATTACATTTGGTGTTGAGCATATTGAACATCATATTTTATACAATATACTAATTACTCACAGTATAGTATTATGTTTGTAATATTGAATTTGTTAAGATGAAATTTAAGTTTATTACTAAAAATTTAACATGCATCTAAAAGGTTTCTTTTAAATTTAAAAAAACTAAGCGATAACTTATTTTTAAATAATTAAAGTTATAAGATTTTAAAACTAATTCATAATTTAATGTTTGTATTTGTTTACACATCCATTAGTGGATTTCTTAAAAATATAACATTTACATTTTTATCCAAAATGACTAACGAGCATTTTTAAAATAATCTTTCTACATAATATATATTTGATGTAAAGAAAAGAGTTTTCAAAAAAGAAAAGTTTTCTTGTTTTTAGTGCTAATTGTCTGTATAACTAGTAAGAAATGTCAAGAAAAAAAAGTTCTTAAAACATAACTTTTTTACTATATAGTAAACTCCAGTCATTAGTTTTTCGATCAATTACCTTTGATGACTAGTCGAAATATTGTTGTTGAACGGATTTACGGTTGTGCTATCGAAATATGTATTAAATAAAATGCATTTTTTTCAAAATTGTAATACTTGATCAATGATAACGTTTGAGAAAAACTGATACTAAAGTCATGTAGTACATTTAAACGTTTTCTTGCCGGTTGGCCGAAGATGGATGACAATTGACAGTATTTTTTGACCGGATTCGTTTCAAACATGTCACATTATAAATTGACATACTTTACAACATACTCAGATGAGCTAGAATAGTCATTATTCAAGTTAGCAATATGATGTAGAGCAAAATCACAGACTATTTTTTTTTTTTTTTAAATTTGATTTGTAGATATTATAATCACATTTTTTTATCGGGTATCATTCGTTTTCTGTATAATGATACAATGTAAAGCATACCTATTACAATAACGACTTTGATGCTCATAAATTATAATAATATAATATTTTGTACTGATATTCAATTACATAATAATTTCATAATTTTTTTAGAGGAACCATGCATTAAATCCTATATTTACCACTTGTTGTAGTAGTTACTACTTGCTTCACGCTATAAAATGAATATACATCAAACTATTTCCACTTCACATCATCAATCAGAATTTACTTTTATTACATATGTAATGAATACATCATTTGTTATCTTAATGTCAATTCCAGCATTCATTTCGTTACGTGTATACAATATAGATAGAAGTATTATTGTAGTACAAATATTACTCGACCTCTGTATAATTTACGGCCACATGTATTTATATTGTTGTTGAAATTATTTTAGATTGCTATAGAAGTTAAATTGTAGTATTATGAATAATAATTGAAAAATACTTAAACAGTTACCAAATTATACCATACGTACCTATTAATATTATATGTTATTTTGTATTATTGTATATTTGTATCTTACCAGTAGGTAGTTATTATGGAATTTTAATTTAAAATCATTAAATCCAATATAATTAAGAATTATGATTAAAAATAAATATTATATGTAAATTATATTTTAATGCTGTTTTTAAGCACTTTCATTGTGTAAATTGTAGAGTATACAATTTATTATCGTTATAAAATCATGATAGTATACTTTACCTAAAAAGTAAAAATAAATAAAATATTACGAATATTTTTGTTGATATTTTATATATTTCTTTAATTTAATTGTATGTTTTTATGCAATTCAAAATTATTTTGTGTTACTTATAACAATTTCTTATGAAATAAACATGTTGTTTATACTGTAAATAATTTTCACATGCTTCGTAAATGTACTAATAATTGATAAAGTTCATCAAAATTATATTTCATATTTCAGTACGTTAACATTATCTGAATTAAATATGATTTAAAACCGGAAACATTTGTGCAGTTAAGGTCAATGTTTGGACACGCCTAAAATAAACGTTAACTTCATGCACATTACTAGAGGAACACGAAGATCTAATCTTCTGTTTATTTAAATTTAACCTTTAACAACAAGGGTCAAATTAAAGCAATTGGATACGGTTGATAATATTATAATGCTTTGTAACAATAATAACGTTGTCATGAATGCGTTTTACATGGTTATTATAAAATTTATAGTCGGTATTATACATATATTAATGGGGTTAAATAAATTAAGAGACATGCTAATACAATAAATAGCAAGATATATTATAAAAAAAATAGTATTATTCTTATCATACATTATTTATATTGTATACACGTTAAAATATGAGTTTTGATAAGTTTAAATGTCCATATTACATTGATTTTCAGAATATCATTGTATAATAATAGCAAATGAAGAAAAAAAAATGATGATAATACAATGGTTTCTTAAGTAAAAATATGCTCAGGGACTTTGTAATCCGAGAACGTTTTCCAAAAAACGGTACAGCGAAAATATGTTATATTATTTACAACATTGTCGAACATTCGGAATTCATAAACTACTGATTGTGTGGTGAGGTCGTTTTGCGATCATCAAGTGAGCTGCTTAGATTGACTTTCAAACGACTAACTACTGCACGCCAATCGTCGATCGCTGTCGACTCGGCATAATATTTAATTACATATTGTGTTTAAGGTATTTCACAACCGTTTTATTAGGTTTATTATTACGATAACGTTATACTGGCTGCTATAGTTGGTATTACGATAATGGTTATATAATAATTCTAAAAAAAAAGTAATTCGTTATGTAACTTAGTTAAAAGTAACTTTACTTTAACTCTTAACTCTTTAATATCCAGCCTTGCTTAAAGTCCTACCTACTTCTGAGAGATGTATAGCCAATATCCATAAAGTATGATATTCAAAGTATTTAACCCCCCCCCCCTTCCCCACCAACATCATCAACATCATCAACACCATCAAAGATAAACAGATTAATAATGCTGGGCCCACGCAGAGTCTTGTTTTTGTTTTGTTTCTGCTTTTAAACAAACAATTTAGGTTGTCCTGTCTGTGTTGGAAAAAGTTGACTTTATGTTTTTTGTTTTTTTTTCTTGTGTTGTGTGGTCTCAACTATCGGCATTAGATCTACTCGTATACATATTATAGAACAAAATATTTGTAATTGCATTATTAATATTTCCTCAATTAATTTTATATTCGATAAGGTTATCCTAAAATCGTACTGCAAACGTAGATTTTCCTTTCTGAATGAAGTTATTTAAAATATTTTCAGAATCGATAAACTGTATTTGAAATATATTTTTCAATATGTAAAGTATATTACCAAATCCATCCTTATCCAAGTTTTAATTTAAACTCGTTAAGGATAATAACCGTTCAAAGGTTGTAGGTATTGCCCGTTATAATACAATCTGTAAGTTATCATACATTTTTATATTGTTTCAAACATTTTAAATTGGGAATTTAATAAAACATGATTTAACTATGCAAACACAAAATAATATTTATTATTTTTCGTTACAAATACTGAAGACAGATTTATTGGAATACATTGGTGCCATGTTATGATGTCCCAATAAAGTGGTTGGCCCCAAACTCCCAATAATCAAAATTAATAATAATAACAAAAATAAATAAATAGTTATTGCTGCTATATAAACTGTTTTATTCATATTAAATTATAATTTATAATATATTATGTAATAAAAAAAATTAAAAATGTTTTCTATAGGTAACATAATATGTAGGTATATAACGATGGGTATTGCACCAAGTGGATGTTTTTATGTTTATCAAAGAATGATTTGAATTTTTTGCGTTAGACAAATGTATTTTGGAGACATCATTACTATACACACGATGAACAACTGATTGACTGAATAACAAACATTTTAACGACATCAGTGACGATACGGATGGAGAACCGAGAACGAATACAAATCCACTGTATTATAACTCAAATAATAATTTAGGGGGGACGAATATTGCCGATCCGTAGGAAATAATTGATACAAATAGATTTAGTCATAATGTCCCAATTATCCGATTTCCTGCTTAAAATAAGCGGTGAAAAATTGTGCCACAGTAATAATAACTTGTATTTTTGGTGTAAATATGTAAAAATTAAAATTAATTCACAAGTAAGCGGGTTTTTTTTTTAATTTAAAATTTTTTGGGAAGGAGTTACAGATATAATAATGCTAACGTCATAGTTAGAATTTTAGCAACGTCGTGTAACTGTTTCGATTATAATTCAGTTCAAAAATGAAGTGTCCATTTTGTTGAGACACTGTTTTATTGGTTCGGCTATTGCTGTAATCTGGTTGATTCGACAAATAATAACAATGAAAATACAATTCTAGAAAACCATCCACCGTATAATATCATTAATTACGTCTGCCTCGACTGGGTGTGATTTATTAGCAGCAGACGCGAGTCATATTACTCCGCACGTACCAAACTGTAACCGACAATAACCCGGAAGTACGTCGGCAGTGTGTGTATACTCCGAACAACGGGTATTATAATACGGGAACATTATTATTATATAGGCGTGTCTTGGACGCGAGTTCGGGTAACGTGCAATCCGACAAAGAGAAATAATACAAGACGACTTACGGAATTAGAGTTGCTGACATGAGCTACGCACTATAGCGATTTGTTTAATGAGACGCGGAGATTACGATTTTGTTCGTGTTTCATGATTTAATAGTAATACAAATTAATAGATTTCACAGGAATATTGAACCCACTGTAAGCCATTTATTTGCACGGTTATTCGTTTTCCACATTAACAGCTCGAGCAAAGAGAAAACAAATTAAAAAATATATTATATATAGATGATTTATCATAAAAATAATACCTTTTTATGATAACAATATTGTGTTGCTGTACGGCGAAATGTATAGGCAATATAGCTACATTACTGTAAGGCGTATGAAGAACAAAACATTTTAATATTTTATTGTGTAATGATTGATAAAATATTTATAATAAAATGGAATATCGATTTTTATTTTCTTAATTTATCAAAGACATTTTGAATTATATGAATAAAAGTAACAGACTCGTTAAAAATAACTTGTGAGTTTTATTCTTCAAAATCTTCTTGACAGCTGATTTAATATTAAATTGATTTTCCAATATAAAAATATTATGATTACAATGGAACACCATTGTCTTGTTTCAATTAATGATTATTCATTTTATTCATATGGTCGAAATTAGTATGGTTCTTTGTACAATTCAATTAAAACATTATTCGTCCAATTAATTAATCATCTAAAGTTGTAAATAAGATTATGTTTTGTCTTTTTTTATGATAGAAAATTAAGCCGAATAATGTTGATAATAGTAAATGAAATAGATTAATAATGCTACGATGCTATATTAATAAGTTGTCAAGTTTCCGTTTCGATTTTTTTTTTTATTATTATTTTTTTGAACGTAATTGAACATGGATTTAAAATGTATCAATAAATATAACATTACAACATTGGAGACTCCGTTAAGATTTCAATTTTTTTTTGATCTGGTAATCAAGAAATATAGTATTATATTAAGCATTGATGTTTGTTATAATTTTATATTTTGAGAAAAAAACAAATTTCACTTGTATTTTATCAAGGATAAAAATAACAAATTGTACATAATATGTTTTTGTGTAACTATTGTTATTTTTTATTATATTCATCTCATTCTTAATGTCAGTGCCCAATTTTCACACTCGTAGTGACCTTCTCTACACTTGCACCACCTATAGGTAACTGTGCACTTGTAAATCGAAAGATCGCTATTTTTTTTTCACCGGTACTTGGCAATAGTTTGATGGTAAATATTATGTAATGATTGAACCAAAATTACATGTAGGTAGATACTAGAAAAATTCTGAAAATATTAATAGGTACCTTAAATATTGTACACCATGAAAAACAATAAAGCTACTTAATAATATTTGTAGCACTTCAACCAAATAATATATTTGTTTATACTTAAATACAATTTATGTTTAAAAAAGTTTATGTATTTGTAAATCTTAACTTTTAATGTTTCTATATGGCTTGTACAAATAATTAAACTAATTATAAATTGATTCATTTCATAACTTATCAATTATTTATGAATAATATATCATTCAACTAAGATCTGCTACCATGTAAAGAAACTATTGTTACACCAGTAAGTGAAATTGTATAAAAAAAACCAGGAAATTCACTCTGATGTATAGTAGGTTTCGAGTGTACCTACCTCGCTATTGTGCTTTGAGTTTTTCCATATTTTTTTTGTTTTTATTGTTATTTAGAAAATAATTGAAATTTTTTTGTTCTTTTGACCATCCAAAGTTTGTTAGATAACATTTTTCACCAGAAACCTCGCTTAAATTTGTTAACTTTAGCATTTTTAGTGATCGTAATGTTGACGTCAGACATATATAAAATAAATAATAAAACAAATCCTCATTGTAAAACCAATACATTTATCACTCCGCTCAGAATAAAAAATGTCTCACAAGTGATTCATACATTTTCATTAGAGAAAAATGAAGCTTTCTAACTGTAGACATCAATTATTATAAGTGTAGACGCCAAGTTGGTCGTATAACTATAATGTATACATATTTCGGAAATTATAAGGTCTTTCCCTATTGAACATACAAAATAATTTGTTTAACTTATTTTTTTAATACTATTAAAAACATACACAAATATAACCCATCGTTCAAGTATACAAGTATACTTATTTATATATAATAATAAATATCAGTGTGTGTGTGTGTGTGTCCAATTTGAATAATATATAATTTAACTATGTACTTTACCGTTTGTTTAATGACTTTACTAACGATTTCCATTCATAAATAATTGTAATTTTCTGTTTATAAAATGTTTGACTCTACACATTTATATATTGTGTGATTAGATAACCGATGGAAATCTGAATATAAACAACGAGTATTATGTGCAATGATTAAATAAACGATACTAATTATTATTGTGAAATTAAAATTATTGACATATTAAGCACTTAATCCTACACATAAATATTATTATGAACACTTATCACTTTGTTATGAAAGGTAATTATTGAAAACTATATTTGGTCAATATAATATAAAATAGTTTAATGATCAATACAAATATTTTATATTACAAACTTACGTCATACTTCATTATTCTATAAATCAACTGGACTATTCACCTATCTAATTTATGTTTTGATTTTACGTTTTAAGGTACCTGGTTAGGTAATTTATGTACTAACGGTTATATTATAATTAAAACCCTATTTTTTTATGCGGCATAATATGTTATATTTTAATCGTCATGACATTGGTCAGTATTCTGTTAAATGTTTTACTTACTATGAGATCTAAAAACGGAATTGTTAAAGAGTTGAATTTTCAAATAAAATAAAAAGCAACAAAGTGAGAAAATGACAGTTGTGTATTTGCGTAATGTGTACACAAAAAAGAACTTTCAAATGATTAATAATAAAAAAAAAAAATTTAGAGCGTCAAAAAAAATAATGAAACTACAATCAAATGCATTTCGTCCACCTGATCTGAAGGCTCAAAGCAAATAAAATCACCAGACTTTAGTACAGAATAATGTGATTTGTATGGTGTGGTATATAAGTGCGTGTAATCGATATAATATTATTATAATTGCGGAATTATTAAAAAATAATCTGGTTGGTAAGTTCTATATCTTAAGTAATTACCTATATTTGTATTATTATTTTGTGTAGACAATACTTTTATAGTAATACACTAATACGTATAAGAACTTATTTAAAATTTCAGTAAAAACACAAGATGTATACCTAACACCTATATATTTACATATAAATATATAGGTATTGTGTAATTTATTGATATATTTATATGATTCATGTATACTATATATTATTATGAAAACTAAAAAAGAATTAAGAGAATAAGTTCATAATATTAATTAATATTAGTTAGGTACCTGTTTCCTAATTTAGAACGTGCATTTTAAAATACATTAATTAACGAGAGAATAATAAATAATTAATCCAAATAATAAACTCAATTAACACCATTTAAAATGGACATTTTATATTACTATGTAAATTGTGGAAGTGTTTATGTTTAATATTTAAATAATTTTAATTTTAAAAACTCGAGAGGAAAGTAATATTTGAATACAAATGAACATGTATGGTATAAACTTTAATAAACCTAGCATTATAATAAAATC
The DNA here is from genome assembly GCA_027563435.1 of Nasonovia ribisnigri. NCBI lineage: Eukaryota > Metazoa > Arthropoda > Insecta > Hemiptera > Aphididae > Nasonovia > Nasonovia ribisnigri. The sequence goes on along the minus strand of JANEHU010000710.1, from coordinate 101,820 downwards.
CACGGTTATTACTCATATATGGTGCGACGAGTTTTAATCTGCTTGCTTAAAAAGTAAACATAAAAAGTAATTTAACTCAACAACTGGTGTTTTTAATTTAAATACGCTTTCTATTATTATATTAATAATTTTCACATAAACTAAATAGAGCTGCTGCGATCAACGGATCATCTTAAGTCAATTTTATATCGACGTATTATATATAACTATCATATTTTTATGATGCGAGATTAAATTATAATAAATTAATAACATGTTGATTGGAATACATTAAAATCAGTCAACGCCTTTGATAATGACGGTGATTATATTATATCGTTCCTCACCTAGACTATGTCATAGCAGTCACTGTAAAAAACAATGATTATAGGTACGCTGCAGTTGCTTTACGTCTAACTTGATTTAATCTTTTTTTGAACTTTATACCTATAATTATTAATAATTTATTTAATTTTCAATTTTTATTTAATATTAATACATTATAGTGTTGAAGAAGGTACGCATACGTTTTTGATTCTAAATAAACGAAGAATAAATTGACTTTCATACAGTATTTTTATTTTTTATTTTTTGCACTGTCAATGACATTTTTGAGCAGAATGAAATGCTTAGAAACTGTCACGTAGCCATTCAGGAATTGAGTTTGGTATCAACTTTGAATAGGTCGTTTTTTTGGTAGTTTCTTAGGAGTAGGTATAAATAAAAACTACAGCAAACCATTGAATAATGTTAGAGTTATGTTAGAGCAGAGCAGTCTCAACCGATTCGGGTTCAGAATGTTTTTTCCGATGCGATGATTTATCATTTCTTTTAAATTTAATTTCACAATACACCACTATCCTTCGCCAATGTGATCGAGCCGGAATAACCCAACAACCGTGTTTTTGTCGTACCTGTCCAACCCTTAAAAAAAAAATGATTTAGTTGACAGACTGTTCATCTGAAGGTGTACCACATGTCCACACAGATATTCTTAACCGGACTACGACACCACGATAATTTAAATCCACTAAAATGTATTTATTGTGACGTGTATAATGTTGTGTATCTTAACACTAAAATCAATCATATATATCCACTGTGATCGTTGTAATTATTATAATATTTATGATTTAACATTCGCTTGTTTATAACGTGTAGGTACCTATATATGATATAAACAGTATGATTATCGGTGATCGTTAGGGAATTAGCATATTTTACCATTTTTCGCAAATATTTAGAAACATAATAAACTAATAAGTAAGATTCCTTTTTCTAAAATATTATTAAATAATAGAATAAAATATTATATTATTATGACATCGTATATAAATTTCCTATTGAAATCGAAATTACCTATACGTAGTGAAGTACCTACTAACAATTCTATACCCAATTGGTACCTAAAAATACATATTTGTATGGACTGAATGCTTAAGTTAATAGGTTAAACAACATATTTGTTATTTAAACATAACACAGAACCACGAAAGTCTCTTGCTTTTGTATACAAAATAAACATAGATATATTCAAAACCATTAAATTCTACCTATGCAAATATGAACTACATATTATAATACTAAATAATAATTATCTTATGTTCGGAAAGTTCAAACAATTTATGCACACTTATAACTCTTATTTATTTTTAAATTTTTACATTGAACATTATTATCATAATATAAAATAAAATTATACCTGAGATTAAATTGTATTACTCTTACGCACGCTATATTACAATATTTTGAAACTTCAAAGAGTGATATTCTTTGATAAAACGAACTCATAAGAAATAAAATGTATAAAATAAAGTTACTTAGATTAAGATTAGACAATTTTCGTACATCACAAAGTGTCCGGGGATTATGTTTTTCCTAAGACTCGGTGATTGTCAATGGTTTTGAAATAGCTTAAATCTGCTGGCTGGTGGAAAAGTTGAGATTACTCTCGTTTTCAATGGTGGGATTTATGTCTGGTCTGATTTACTACCAATCAGAGACTATTCAAGTAATCCTATTCGGGTGAGTCAAAAACTCTCCAGGAAAACGTGAGGCGTCTGGTGGTCTCTATATCATTATTTTTATACTAACTTGTAACTGGTCTAAAAAAAAGTTTTAATGACAAACCCAAGACATACACTACTGCGTTTAATTAATAAATTAATCAAAATATATAGAATTTTTTAAGTAGGGCTACCTCTAGTGTTCAGTTGTAAATAGTACCTATAAGCATTTTTAAACTGTAAAATTAGATAACATAGTGATTATTGAATAATGTTTCTCATTGTAATATTATTAAAAAATAGTGTAAAGCTATAGTAATCAGCTAGGTGTGGATATTGACAAAATTGAAATTAAAATCGAGGGAATATTCTTATTTAAGTGAGAACACAATAACTGTAGATTCTAAAACAAAGAATGGTTGACCGAGTACAAAAACCATAAGTTTAATTTAACTAATCATATAAATTAAAAATAGTCAATTTTTCCTTTATTATATTGATTTAAGGTTTTAAAACACTCGATAAAAAAAAATGAAAAAATGGTTTAGCTTAATAGATTTAAACTTTTAGCATAACGTAATCCATATCCAGGTAAATCTAATTAAATAAAACTGTGTTATCTACACTCCACATAATAAACTATATTATAATCCAAAACAATACTTAAAAAAAAGCAAAAAAATAAAAAAACAATTAATACTGTTTTTGTATTTCATATTTGGTAATAATACGATTTGTATGTTTTAATAGATTCTTAAAACGATTTAAGTGTATATTTAAAATAAATAGGTACATTTTTTCAATAGAGATGAAGTTTAATATACGAGTTCACAAAATATTATATTATATTACACCAGCTGTATCAGGAATAAACACAGTAATCTACCTACGTCGATATTGAATACTAACAATTATAGTCATAGGTATTAGTATATTTTACAATATATAATATACTCGTAGTATATATTCAATAGTGACTATAGTAATTACTGATAAACGTTATACTATTATGGTAGTAGTAAAATTATGAAAACAAAATATAATTTATACATTTGGATGAATTAAGTTAGGTAATTTATATTATTTGATATTATACGCCACCAGAAGAAATATTTCACGAAATGTAATAATTGTTGTGGTGAAGTTATTCATAATATTAATTGATCATTATTGATTGTTACCTGATTTTGCTTTATTTTTCATTAAATATTTGAAATTAATATTATGCTTCCTGTAAGTTTTGTAAATTACTATGATAATTACCAATTTGTGATTTTAGATTTTGAGCAATGCGTTATGGTTTTACAATGAAGTTTAATTTGTAAAATTGTATAATATATAATATATAGAGAGTTTTTTGTACATATTAAGTGCTTCAAAAATATAGTAAAGCCAATCAATTTAAAACTGAGTATTATTGTTACTTGAAAGAGCCTGTTTCATAATTTTCTCAGTAGATTCTTCACATGTTGAACAATCACAGAGATGAAGTCTGATTAAATTTAAAAAAAATAATGTATTTAATGTAATTACACTTTCGTGTTACGACTTTTTTATATGAATATGAAACAACTTTATATTTTAATTATAACTGCATTTTATTAAACTACTGGCTGTGTAATTTTAGGAAATTATACTATAATAGTTTATATTCATAATGATAATTATGCTATAATCTTTAACACGAACATTTTCATTTTTTTTTTATGTTGTTAAACACCTTGATTAAATTGACAGGAATGAATACACTAATATTTAAAACAAAGACATATTTTAAATATGAACAAATAAGTATAATAGACACTGTACGTATATAATATAATATACTATTTCGATGAATAGTTAATAAATGTCAAGTGATACTTATAATATTTTTATGTATGTTGATTTTATATTCATTACACACATACAACAACTATTGAATTCAAAGAAAGTAAGGAAGTAAGAAAGTAAGAAATGTAAGTACCTTACATTTGTATGTGATGATTCATACGTTTTTAATAATATTTCATAATTATAATGAAGTAGCTAAGGATCTTTTTTAATAAAATGGGAATAATTCTTAGTTTATAACATTACATACCTAGCAAAAATTAACCACTAGGCTATACGTTCTATAACGTGATGTGTCAAACACACTCAAATCACACTACCAGCTATACTTATTGTAGGTACCTACTTAAAGTGGTTAAAGTGGTTTTGCATAATTATCGTGATCATACAGACGACCCTATTATAAATATACCTACTAATTTGAGGTTTTGTGGGATAATATAATAATATGTTATATAATATAAATATGATCAGCCCGTTGAATAAATATTATTATTATTATTATTATTATTATTATTATTATTATTATTATTATGTTATATTACATCAAACACAAAATATAACGTAATTTTATTTTATTTGTAATGTTATTTTCATAATACAGTATTACAGTATTGCATCCACGAAACGTAATGATTTTTCTCTACACTGAAGAATATAAAATAAAAAAGGCACATTAAAAAAAATCTATGTATCTTTATTAATAATTTTTGTATCGTATATTGTATAAATATAACCTAAGTATCTATAATATATCTACAACATTAAACATTTTAAAAATGCAAACCTTCCAGTAAATAACCCTGTACATATTATTTTTAAATTATTCATTATTTATGTCTCTAACCTACACTAAGTTAGATATACACATTTCAAATTTGTGTTTCCCAAATCACCGGTTTATTCAATAAAATCTTCTATAACAGGTAAAATAAATATAATGTCGACATTATAAGTTAAAATTGGTTAATCTACTTTATAAGTCTCTCTATCCATATAAATTATACCCATCTACAGGACTGTCTTGAGTTGTAAATTTAAAATACTGTGATATACTTGTACAATCAAAATATTTTAAGAATTTCTATCTCATTATTTTATTCAATTGTAAAATTATGTTTCATATTATGAAGTATAATCACTTTAATATTATAAGTAACCCTAAACAATTATTTTTCTTATGTACCAATTAATTGAAGTGACATCCCAATGTGAACAGTAAATATTTTGATTCTTTTCGTATTTTATCATTCTATGATAATTCTACGTAATTCTCACAGTTTATAATTTTGTGTACCTATAACTCTTGAAATGTACAAACATTTTCAATTAATTAGATTCGAGTTTTATTTATTGTTCTTGTTCAAGATACAGATTGTTAATGATATGCCCATAAATTATTATCATTACTTTTGTAATATACAACGTTATAATATTAGGACTGTAACTAAATATTTATTTGCTTCATTTGTAGTATTGTGATATGATTATTTTTAGATTTATTTATAATATGTTTTTATGTATTGCACTATAAGTTACAGTTATCATAAAAAATGGTAAGTTTTTTGACATGATCTTATCGTAGATTCGTGGAAAACCCAAAATATACTTATGATACTTATACATGAATTCCGATTTTTGATGGAAAAATGACAATACAATATGTACAAGCCACTGCGTAAAAACAATCAGATTTGATTTTAAAAATATAGGTACTTCCGTCGGATAAACTGATATTATTTAATGGATTTCACGGACTGTCGAACAAAATATTATTTGATAATTGTTGTTTTTTATACTTACTAAAATGATATTTTCCAATTTCTTCACAAACCGTCAAATGTCTTATTTACTGTTGTTACTTATTTATGTCAAATAAAACATTTTATTTCTATCAATGAGTATTTCAGAGTCAAAAAATAATTTTTTCTCCTAAATATTAAAGTTTATTTTATATAAAATCCTTATTACATCTTTATTATCATAATATACTATTCAAAAACATATGACTTATAACATACAAATTTAAGGTACAGGTATTATTACATTTGTAATTAATAGTTGTTGTATATGCGTAATGACTAATGAATAATAAAAAAAATATTTTAAAGGTACTTAACTAAAACCATATAACTGCAACAACTACTTCTGATATTCACATAAAAAAAAACTATAAAACAATAATTAAAAAAGGGTGGGCAAGTGGATGTCGCTCTTCTGTACAGTAGGTGGTAAGTGGATGTCACTGTGCTGTACAGTAGGTTACAAGTGGGTCACCGTATAATGGATGGTATAAATTTGAATTCAATGATATAATATCATTGTATACGAAAAACGATTCTGAGCTGAGACAGTTCGTCAGTGTGGATATTTTATATTATATTTATATTGTTATTTCTTATTATTAATACGATAGCCGGTAAGTTGAATTAATATTATAAAATTACAACTAAATATCTAATATTGTTATTCGTGGTTATTTAATATGTAATTTCGTCCAAATTTGATCATAAAATAACTGTAAAAAAGAACTATGTGTTTATATTTTTGAGATTTTTAGTTACAGAGTAACCTATTTATATGGAAGTTTTAAATTTCCAAGTATTAAATTTTCAAACCTTAGCTACAAAGGTTGAACATTTTATCAATTTTTAGCTACAAGATCATTTTTATATTTTATACATTTGATAAATGTTGTCAAAAATCGAACTTTAAATGCTTATAAAAAAAAAATTGTACCTATGTATTTTTAGTATTTTTCAACTACTATTGTAACGATGTATCAGGAGTCTTGTATTAAACTGTCAAGTTTTTTACCCTATAAATAAAATTTTATTGACATTCATAGATAGAAAATATTTTGAAAATTAGACCATGTATATAAAATGCTAATATAAATTGATGGTGTAAATTTCAAGTAACTACTGTTATTCGTTTTTGTTTTACAGCAAAATGAGAAAATCGCTACATGAGAAATTGAGTGAATCCAATCTTGGAAAAATATAAACAATATTCATAAAAATTTAATTTGACTTTCTTGTAAACTCATAAGGAATCTTGTATTACATTTTTTCTCAGATTTAAAAAGAAAAATTTTTATGAATTTCTAATTCGAAATAATTTGCACATTTTCATGGTTTTTACGTATTTTGTCTAAATTTGAACTTTAAATGCTCATTATTATTGATTTACCCTTAACTTTTTATTTAATTTCAACTAACAAAAACTTACAAGGAACTTTGTATTAAACTTTCAAGTTTTTTTACTCAACAAATACAATTTTATTAACATTCATAAAAAAAACTAAAAACATTGGAAATTCAATATGCCCTTAACAGTTCAAAACAAATCAAAATATTTTGAAAATTGTACCGTGTATATAAAATGCTAATATAAATAACCAGTGAAAGTATTTCATGAATATACTGTCATTTGTTTTAGAGTAACACCAAAAACCAAAATCGATTTTTTCAATAACCGATTTCGCGTAAAAATTCCCGGTTTTTCTTAATTTTTCTAATTCTTTTCCCTCCGCATTTGAAAACTATTAAGATTTTTTTACTTTTGAGCTCCCAAAGTAACAACTTGATTCTCTTTCCTATCAGAAAATATACTGACTACTTTTATCAAATTCTCAAAACCTTCTCAGTTACGAAAAAAATTCTAATATATTATCAAGTCTGCAGATTGTTAAATTTTTTTAAAAAACATTGTTTAAAATGGAGAACCAATCCCAAACGAGACTGAAACAAAAAAAAGGTCAACTAAAACAAAACCATAGATAATATATAACAATTAACAACTATAATAGAAGCGTCTTTTCACTTCAATCTGTGATGTTTATACAATAGATGGTGTTGGAAGCTTATTATATTTTTATGTAATATTTGTAAATTAATTGTCCAAGCGTATTTGCTTGGCGTTTTTCAAAATATTTTATAATCACGTATTTATATGAATTTATTTGTTTTATGTATATTTCATATATTTTATTATTTCATTCGTCGAAGGAAATTGGAACCAGTGATTTATCCATCACACCAGCACCACAAAAATTAGATGTGTTTTAATACAAACGTATCGAGTGCGTAACTGAAGCAATGAGAATTCTGAAATCAGAATTTAATTTGTCGTAGGTCTGCTCAATATCAATTTACACAAGTTTAGGATTTTTAGATTTTGAACTCACCATTAATTTAAGCATGGTCGTTTTTGATTTTTTCTTTTGAATATTTTTTTTTTATAATTTATAGAAAGATATTATAAATAATGTGGAAATCAATCTGAAGTCGACTTTATGAACAATAAATGAAAAACTGATTTTCAGAATTTTTATTGGTTCAATAAGATGCACCGGTACGTTAGAGTAAAAATACGACAACATGTTTATGATGCGCGTATGCTAAACAACTATAGAAAATACCTTCCAGTACCATTAACCTTGTACATCTGTTATTGTCAAATTAATACGCTTATTATTTTTGTATTCATGTCAAACAAACAGTTATTAGTACTCTTGTAAGTATGTGAATAAAAAGTAGGTTATTTATTACCTATGTGTTGAATTTATTTTTCGGCGACTGTATAGTATGTATATTTATTATTTAAAAGTCACAGCGTTTGTATGAATTACGTATAGTGTTGTCGAGCGCGTTTTTAGCAACGTCTCTAGAACTGTTAATTATTAGACTAGCACCGTTTTCGTAACCAAAAATCTGCTGAACTGTTCTAACATCTATGAGTACCTACATGCTCAATAGCTATACAGAGTGTACATAGTATATATGACATGTTTAAATGTAAACTAACTGTCAAATTATCCAGATTCATCATGTACTCCATAGACATGATAGTTACCTATTGCGTTTAATAATCGTATTGTATTTTACACGCACGCTGGCTAGTGGCTACCTACCCTTCAGCTACGAGACCGGGGATGACTAATATAACATAAGCTTCACCGAGGCGTAGCGATTTTTACCACTGCCACACGGGGGTTGTTTTCCCACTCAAATCATCCGTTTTTCACAGCCACATTCATGGCGCCATGACGCTTTGTAATTGGCCGCCGCGCCATCTGCGTTTCGCCATAGTACTTGTGCAGGAGAACCGTCGACGGTATACGGATAACTTCACAACTTTGTCTTGTTTTCATTTCAGTTTTTTTCCTCTTCACGAATTTTGTCAAATTACTATTAAGCTAACGACAACACCGTTATAGTTATTACAATTATTGTGATATTGAAAACTAACCGCTTAAGTAAAGCAATACCTATTTAACGCACATTTTTTCAGTATCTCCATGTGCCCATATCGTACAATGAATTCAAATATGTGTTATTATTTAAAGGATGAAAATGGTTTAAAATAAATTATGAACTTTGAATATAAAGAATAGAATAAATTGTAAAATAATTTTAATGATTATGCATATTATGACTTCATAGAAGGTATAGATATTGCTGTTAATTTATTTTTCTATTATTAACTTTTTACACATTTAATTAACATAAATACTACTGAAATTAATATTTTTCTAGATATTAATAGTATCTAATAATTTAATATTATATAAGAAAGAAATTTTTATGAATAAAATAATGAAAATGTATACTTAAATATAATAATTTTTTAGTGAGGCACAATATTATGTAGGTACATTGTATTTCACATATTTAAAAATTGTGATCTGTGTATTTATAATATTTATTGAACTAAACGTTATTACATCGTTTTTGAATTTATTTCCGATTCCATTAAGACTAATGAAAAGTTCAATAAAATCGCAGTGCAAAATATATTAAATTATATTAGATATTATTTATTCGTGTTACTTTATACAGGAAAGATAGATTTTATGAGATATGTTAACCAACCACTATAATTCACAAAATATATCTGGGATTACAGGTAGGTACTGGGTTCCAAATACAGAACGAACATTTCTTCAATACGGAAGTTTCATTCATATCAGTACATCACCATTTTTTTTTAAGTTTTTCAAATGTTTTTGCTGTTTACTCAAAAACTACTTAAGAATTAGAAAATCAAAAATAAAGTATTAAATGACAAAATTATATTTATAAATAAGATGATTGATAGAAACCTAGTTCAATGTAAAATCAATACATCTCTATTTAAGAATCCATAAATAAAAAATTGTACACACTAAAACAATATTAAGTACATAATTAAGATTTAAGAACAATTAGTTAAACGATAAAATAAAAAGGAGAAATTTTTATAAATTATTGTATTGATATTATAATTATTCGGGCATCTATTTAGATCTATTCATTTTATATCGTACTTTTTTCTATTATTTTAATTTAGGTATATTCTTAACATAAATTTCTAAAATATGTGTTTTTTATAGCCTTTTCTTTAATGAATGCTTTAATATTCAACAAAAGGCTTGTATTCAAATGGGTGTGTTGGAATGTCATTCAATGTGAAAATAAAATAGAATTTGTAATTTAATATAATAATTTATAAAAGTAGTCGGTGTTAATTTCTGGTAAAAAATTGGATTACGTTAGTGCGTTGGGAAGGAGGGGGAAGGGAAATACTTCTCAATTTATCAAAAACCAAAGAACCAAAAATATGGAATTTTTAAGCTAAACATTCGATAAAACAAGTTTTGTTATTTTTTTAGTGTAACTCACAACATAACTGTATAGTATACTTGAAATTATTACCAAATGTGTATATTATAGTTTTCTATACGTAGTATAATTTTAAAAATATTTTGCTATTTTTTGAGCTTTTAAAGACATTTTCAATTTTTTTTTGTTAGTTTCAAAAAAATGTCATAGACAAATTTCTCTGGGTAAAAACATAGAAAACTTAATACAAGGTTCCTCAATTCATTTAAAAATATTAAATATACATAAGCATATTTTTTTTTATAAGAAATCGAAGTTCAAATGTTGACAAAAATCGTAAAAATCAAGAAAACTTGAAAAATATATCTAATACATATTGTTATATTCAATTTCCATTGCTTAGGATTGAAAATTTAATGTAAGATTAAGTTGCTTATTTTCTAATATGTAAAAAAATACACATATTCAATAACATTTTTATTTGTAGACATGTAGAAGTATATCCAAATAAGAAAATCATTTGATAAAAAGTAATTTTATATTGTTATTTTGCGCCTGATATCCTATTTCATCAAAATTTGAAATTTAGAGTTTATTCTATGAGCGTCTAGAATATATTAGTGGAATAACGTTCAGTTACAGTAAAAAAAACTTATGAGGAATTTTGTATTACAATATATCTTTTTAAAAAATTCTACCAAAATTCTACCTTTAAACAATTTAAAAAAATGTTTTGAAAATGTGTTTATATTTTTTGTAATTGGTATTTTTACAATTTATGAGGAACCTAGAATTACATTTTCAAGGTTTTTGACCTAGCAAACATTTTTTCCGTTATTTATAAATCGTCGTTATATATTTCAATAAGCGTCAAAGTATAATGATAATTTTACCATGACGTACAGAAAATTATGCAAATAAAAACACTCAAATAAGCAAAATAAATTTTGTTGAAAATTGGTTATTGCTTAAAAATTCTAGTTTTTCTTTTTTTTGCCGATTATTTTGATAAATACTAGTAATTTTCCATTTTGATCGCAAAGTACCTACTAAATCCCATTTTCTATCAGAAACCACCCTCAAATTTGAAAACCTTAAAATGTTTCTACTATATTATCTTGTATACAGACATCAGCAAAAAAAAAAAACCCACATATCTTTGTAAAATCAATACATCCACCACTCCACTCAGAATGTAAAAGCATTCATAATAATTATTAACTTATATAATTATTGATGTTTTTGGAAAAAATAAGTTCAACTTATTGTATTACTAATGGTAAAATACATAACTAATTGTACCTACCTAGTATAAATAAATCATAAGCTGATCTAGATAAATATAGACTGACAGACATTCTTCGCTCAGAAAGGTTTTTCTTATGCAATAATTTATCATTGAATTGAAATTGAATATATCCGTTACAGAAACTTACTCAATACACTCAAAATCTACTATACAAAAATAGGGACATACCCGGATTTTTTAAAAAAATAAATAAATTGTATGTATACATTTGGATGCTATATTTTGGGTATAAACTATAAAAGGTTTGAAAATCTGTATGCTACGATTTACGTTTGAATAGAAATATTCAATTAATTAATTACTTGGCTAATTACTAAAAACAAAGTACTGATTATTAAACATAATAATATAACGTATATATTTTTTATATTATAGTCATACTTGGACGTATGAAAACCATGCTTAAAACTATATAGCCTATAGAATTTGATATTAATACGGTAAAATTTCCGTATTTACATTTTATTAAATTATCAACTCCATGACTTCTATAATCAACAGATATGTAATCAAGTTACTGTGAATATAATATGTGGAAATCATCCTTGAGGTGTTCAAGCTTAAATGATTAATTTACAAAATCCCTTAGTTAATACGATGCGAGTTTGTGATGACTAGAAATTAATATATTTTGTATTATAACGCGTTACTTTCATTTGTTATTATAAAGGACTTAAGAGTCCGATTCTCGTATTGGTAGCTTCTTAATACGATACACGTGGTATTCTTCTTGGATTAATATTATTATGACGTGTTGTGTTTTAAATATTATATTTTCTAGTTCAAGTATAATGTTATATTGCTTATAACCGTACATTGAAATTATTGAAGAGTTATTATCATTATATCATCCATTTTATAGTTGACATTTAATATAATATACAAAACTGTATAAACCAGATGCAATGAGTTAAAAAAAAAAAATCATAACTGAAAATGGAATATTTCATATGAAATTAAGCACTATTAACGTATATGCAGAAAACTCTATAACTGCATCCTCCCCATAACTTAACACTGTTACCTACCTATAAAGACACTAAGAAATTTCACATCTAAAAATACATTTTTTTTAACATAAAAACGTTTCATACTGAACAATTATAGGCTATAGCTAGAAAGTAAGTTTATTTATTTATTTTTTGATGTAAATGACTATTGAAATTTGGATTTTGTACAAAAAAAGACTGGCGAAAACAGCAGAGTATATTATTTTAAAATACGAAACCATAGAAATATTATAAGTTGTAACATAAAATTATGAGTTATACAAATTAAAAGCGGCTACCTAACTACTTTTCACCACCATATAATAATATGATATTTGTTACTTATTAGTTATTTCCAATGGAATTATTAAACTAATACGCTAGGTAACTGTATAAGTTGTACTCAAGCTGAAGGAGGGAGAAGAGTATAGTGTTTTAAAAACAAGCATTCTTCATTTCGTAAACAATAAGCATTTAGATGTAGAAACCTTCGTGTTTCGATCATTGTAAACACGAGAAGATAGTTAATTAGTTTATTATTAGTTTACGGTACCTGTGACATAAAATGTACTTCAGTGAAATTTGATATTGTTATTTCTCTTAACTATAGAATTGTTGCGTTGTGCTATGATGATGTCGGTAATATTAGTGGAGTTTCCGACCACCCGAAGCCTTCAATAATAGGTATTCGACTTGAAATTAAAATTAAAAATACTAAATCTGAGAGGAAATTTACGTATTGGGCATAACTATGTTTTGCTTAATAGTTTCCATTTTAATAGAATTTACATTAATTTACATAACTCTAATTACCGGGTGCCATAACAAACACAAAACTTGTTATAGATTTAAATATTATAATAGTTAATATCATACATATATGGTGGCAATATTATGCCTATAACTTAGTTATTATTATTTATTTAATTTTTTTACTGGTTAAACCTCAATGAATTATTTATAACATTCATAATCTTAATAGTTTGTCGTACCTATCTCAAATAAAGTAATAATCCGTAAGAACAAAACCAACCGAATATGATAACGTGTCTAGAGAATTGGGCAATCGAAACAATAATTCAAAATGGCTGTCGTAAGTTATATACAAAATATAATATGTTCGAGAAAAATCCACACACCTTTCGCATTCGCTCCAACGCATATAATACACAAATACCAATATTATAATGTACCGATACATTTTTTTTAAACTAAGTTTTATTGACAACGGCCATTTGCTTTGTGTTATAATTGTAAAAATAAATTTATTTTTAACTATAATTAAATATTTATAATAGTTTAATGATGGTACTGTTAATTTTTATTTAGAAATATATAGGTTTACTGTTTTAGTTTTTAAATTGGTTTGTTCAGTCCATTATATAGTATTGTTATTCTGGACATATATTATTCTATTATGTTTTCGCCATAATCACGGTAACTGAATTTATTGTCACTGGTTCACGAATTAAGTATTATTGATGTTCAACGAAGATGATGGCGCAGATCCGGATATCTGTCATACTGAATTGAGATCTCACGAGATCAATAACCAGAAGCTATACTTACCCGTAAGCCTATTCCCAAAACAGAAATATTGTCTGTGACGGTGTTATCGCCGTTGTGACGCGATCTTTGGATACCGTTTGCAGAATGAGCGAGGTCACCACCGGAGGTTATAATGTTCGGAATTCAATTTGGTGGCAAAGCAAAAGCTATCCCACCCGATTCTTGCTACGATCACTGGGGATACCGACCACCAAAGGGGTTTCTCATCGTAATTAAAATCACCCCAAGCAGCGCTCGCCGTCTAGCTTTACCGCACGGCAACGTCCGTGAAATTATATTGTGATCATTGCTTATCATTCGCTTCTCTTCTTCTATTTTTCATTATCGGCATTGGTCATAAGCATAACCCATGACACTATAATATTATTTTCATCATGCATAACGAAAAACTACCAGACGTAAACATCTACGTAATACTATGCTCTATAAAATATTTAAATCATTGGGCTAGCACACACAAATTCTATAAATCAAAATTGACTATTGCAAATATTAAATTGATAATTATATAGAGACATCGAGTTGACTTCTATTGTGTTTAGAACTTAAGTAGTTTTTTTTTTATATTGATAAATTATTACATTTTAAAAATAAAGATAATATTATACAAACATACGTACAGGTTATCGATATATGTATTAAAATACAATAATAAATAAATTCTTTATTCAGTGGGCATTGGCCTAGTTTTAGAATTAGTATAGTTGTTAGACTATGGGTAATTCAGCAATCGTTTATTTGTTATTATCATAATATTAATTATAAACATTGTAATAATTTATTTTGGTTTGATAATATATTTTACATCTAGTAATGTTTGCCATTCCTTGATTCAAAATTCAAACAATTAATCAATTTTAAAATACTATACATACGTGTTTCATTACGCTGAGTGTGGGTACCCCGCCATAATTTAATAATAAAACATTAGCGATTTGCTTTCTGTAGACATTTTATTTAAATTATGAAAAGTTTTTTAGCTTCAACTGATTTATTGTATACCTACCAGTCGTAGTGTCATAAAATATTAAGGGTTTGTACGATTACATATTTTCTTCGAGGTTTTTCGCGTTTCTAAGGTAATGCATTTTTTATGACCGTCTTACTACATGTACACACATGCCTGTCAAATGAACAGCGGATATTGCATTTTATACTATTCCACGTGTCCATTTATCTAATATAAGATAAAACAATATAAAGAAAACTGATAAATTAAAAAAAAAAAAATTAAAATCTGTTTTAAATACTTACGAACATAGGTAAACACTATATATATTTTTACTATTCAATAAATTATATTATAGAAGATTGTTTTATTTTAGTTTATTAATATTATCGGGTGATTTATTTGAATGCATAATGAAATTTAAAAATAAAAACGAGATATAGCAATGCTACCCTTTTATTAGAAATCCTCATCTTTATTTCATATAATTTGAGAACCATGTACGTTTTATTATTAGTTTTTATACCTTGTACTTGTTTTTCATTTTACATTTTTGCACTAATGTAATAAATTAAAATTTTAATTTCAGTAATGTATATTAATTTTAACTTATTAAATGTTTAAACACACATGAAACCAACCACTTATAATTGAAAAGTAACACCACTGGTTTTAAATCAACATAAAATATTAATTTTTATTAAAACATCTGTAATGCGTTGAAGAAATAATATACCTATCGGTTATGCACCTACAACCTATTACCTATACATAATTACTTGGTAATTGGTATACGATTATTGCATATAGCCATAGAGCTAATAAACCAGTAAACAAATAATTTGGCTTAATATTGTATCATATTTCAAAGCCAAATTGTGAAATTTTAATTAATTTTAAATTGGAAATGTATACAACATACATTCATTACAGTCTATCTAATCTGCATTGAGGTAACTTTTAGAAGAATTAAAGTATTCAATGTATTTTTATTCAAGAATAAATATGTTCAACTACCTGTATCATATAACCCTGTAAAATATTTTATTTTCATTAAAATCAGTTATTTGTATGAATCCATGGAAACAAATTTTTAAACTTTCTAAAAGCTTAAGTTTTAATATTTGATATAAAATTTAAATTGTATTATTACTCGTCGAGAGCGTTCATTTACCTCATGAGACCTAGTTGATATAGAAAATACATGTTTCTTTATTCAATTGAGGATATTACTCAATAAGGAATATTTACTTTATGTTGGAAAGTGTAGTATTAACTATTCTCCTTAGATCTTTGATTTATTTAAGATCTATTTAATTTATTATACGTTTATGAGATAGATAGAAAGTGTTTTGTATCATTATTTGGATATTAAATGT
Organism: Nasonovia ribisnigri; assembly: GCA_027563435.1. Classification (NCBI taxonomy): domain Eukaryota; kingdom Metazoa; phylum Arthropoda; class Insecta; order Hemiptera; family Aphididae; genus Nasonovia; species Nasonovia ribisnigri. Next base: position 85,202 of record JANEHU010000710.1, on the reverse strand, counting down.
ATGAAAAGCAAATTTTTCAGAGTTTAATGTCCATAAGAATTTATAACTAAAATTAAGGCCTTTTAGTTAACATTTTTATAATATTTTCTTTTTTACAAATTTTTGATGAAAACACTATTATAAAAACATAAAAATGTTTTAATACACCATGAACCTAACTATTAACAGTAAACATATTTTATTATTAAGTACGAATACTAGAAATGTAGTCTGGTTCAATTGACTAAATAATTTTTTTCAACTTAAAGTAATATGAGAAATACTAAAAAATGAAAGTAATATAATAATATGACGATATTGAATCAAAACTTTAAAAAAAGTAAATAAATAACGAATAATATAAGAAATATTGTTATGAATTATTCTAACATGTATGACATTTTTATTACCGGGTATTTTTTGTACATTATGGTTATCAATTTATTGTTTTTCCATAGTATTATTATTAATGGAATGATAATCAATCACATTTTTATTTTAAAATTAATTCATTTACATGTTTCTGTGTAATTTACAAATGTAAATTCACATATAGATAAATGTTATTGTATGAACATTTTATTTGAATAGACTTTCAAAATGTTCTTAATATGATTAACATTTAACAATTCCATTCGATTTTATTTTTAAAAAATGAACATAAATCTTCCACATTTTGATTATAATGAAATTTAATGGATATTTTTAAATAGAGATATTTATTTGTTTATAACTGTGTTTAATAAAATGTAGAAGAAATAAATGTAGTAATAACTATGAGTTATGTACTTTAAAAGTTAAACCAAAAACCAATAACTCAAAAGCAATCTACAAATACCACGATATTTCATTAAATTTAAAAGGTACTGTGCACTTTAAATATCATTTATTCAATAATATCAATCATTTATTCATATATAATTTCATAATCACAATTTGAGTATCTACGTTGTAGTACCATAAACATCTTGTATCAACCGTACTAATAAATTTAAAAAATATTGAATTACTATTGAACCAACTTGTAGGGTACCTATTATAGCTGATTCTCATAAGGTTATTTAATTTTATTTGACTGTCTTATTTATTAATATTTCTTTTGTACAATTAGTTTATTACGCTATGATATTGAGAACGAAAATACTTTTTCATATTATTATTGTTTTAGAATGTTGTTTTTTTTTCTGTGAAAGCTTGGCGTTTTTTGTTACTTAAAAATCTTCAAAAGAGTGCGTAACTATGAAATTGTATTTAAGACGTTTCTTTTGGATTAATTCAGTAATTATAATATAATATTATAACGAAATATATAACTTTAGTTACTCAAACATCAGTATGAAAAATTCCATGTAAAAGAGTTTGAGTGAATATTAAAGAGGGAATATTTTTTTCCAAAACGTGTATACTACTCAATTATCATTTAAATAGTTCTAAATTTAAATATAATATATTATCAAAATTTTTGATTCCATATAGGTAATAAAATAAATCAATGTAAGAATTTAGGTACAACTGAAAATCAATCATACAACAAGACACAAATTTTGTCGATAACTGTAGTATAAATGCATTTTACACAACGATAATTATTTTAACACGAATAAATCACAATCATAGTTTTTAAATATATATTATTAAAAACTAAATTTATTTGAACTTAATTGTATTGTACCTAGTACAATATGATGTATCAAGCAAAATATATTGATGTATGAATGATTTTTAAATTTAAATTTGGCAAACATGGAAATCTGATATTAATAGCTGAGGTTTAAAATTATTTTATGTAGGTATATATACGGTCTGTAGTCCAATTACAGAGGCTTAACAAGTAATTACAAATTAATATAATTTGGTAGGTATAATAAATAATGATTAATGAAAAATAATGATTCATGGATATTTAGGGATTTACAAATAAAAATATCACTTTCTAAAATTTAACTATTTAAATAAGGCCGATGTCAAGTTAGAGACCACATATCAAAAAAAAGTCAGCCTATCAAAGTTATGATATATAAATTTTAGCCAGGGCTACTCTTTCTTAATAGTTCATGACTTCACTTCTCTCTTACTTCCATGAGTAATGCTAAATGAAATAATTTAATATCATCAGCAAAAATTAGCAGCTGACTGCGATTTTTGATGCCGTTAACAAATATACCAAAAAGAAGATGAGACAGGTTTCACCCTTGGAGCATGCCAGATAGAATGTCAACTACTTCAGATTTTAAGCCACGTAATTTGACGAAATGTTTCCTATCCGCGGATAAGATGAAAACCAAGTTATCAGTGAATACCCATTTCCGAAAGAACTTTATTAAAGCGATATGACTAATACGGTGGAAGACACTGAAATATAAAATATCAAACTAATAAAGTAACTAATGAAATAACTATTAGATTTTATTTGAACTGACGTAAAATCGAGATTTGTTTATTATATTATATTTTGTTAGTAGCATTTAAAAATACTTATGTTAATTATAAAAAAAAATAAGTTTTTTTAGAAACGATACGCAAGTCTTGTTTAATTTCTGTATTTATTTTTAATAGTTGCTCCGAAGAAAGCCCAACGGCACCTCTATTATTAAAAAACAGTTAAACCATAGAAATATAAGTCACGATATTGTTTGTTGACGATAATCTATTATGGTCATACAAACTCGTTGTATACTTATATAAGTATAGTATATGTAAGTGTATAATATAGGTATAGGATCCCCAACTAAAACTATACCTAATATACAGGTTATTATACTGAGTTATTAAACACTTACCTAATAATTTTTTTCAGTTCTAATTTAAAAATTATTTTAAATTATATTAAATTATAGACAATAGAATAAAATTATAATATTATTAAATAAATATAATAATCATAATAACTTGTATATAAATATATGAGGTATAAGGAATATAATACCTTCAATATTTCAAGGGTAATTAGTAATTACAATTATTTTGTTTATGTTTATAAAGCAAATTTGGCAAATTAGTAACCAAACTTATATGGTTTTTCAATAACATCGTTGCTTTTATTTTCATTATTTCACATAATATTAATAATAAATAAATAAATACTCAAATATATTACGATGAAAATATTGTGACAGTTTATAATTAGGTAGTTATTAAAATATTTATTAAGTACATTTTTTCATTTACAAATCAGTTTTGATACTCCTGTAATATATTATGTAAAAATAACATTTTTATTTTCTCACATAATTTTTAAATATTGTTTACTAATAAAAATTAAGTCAAAATAGTTAATTCACAAAAAACTAATAACTTATTCTAAATCATGGACAATATTTTGAATATATTACATTTGAAAAAAAAAATGAATGGAGTAACAATTTATTTTCTTTGACTAGCTTAAAATGCATATTATTGATAAGAAAAAAGAACAATTTTATAGTTAATAGAAAGTTAATACATAGATAGGATTATTAAAATAAATTAACATCTTAAAATTAATAAAAGAAAAACACTTGAACATAGTTTTATTACTTTACATGTTTAATGTTATTATTTACCTACTTTCATTGTTATTTTTCAGGAAATTTCTGTCGACTCATTTGGTGGTTAAACAAAGATCATTGTTGAATAATTATCCAAGCGTAATTTAGCATACAAAGCAGCTCATTATGTAGAAGTTTAACCCTCGTTAGGTAAGTGTAAAAACATTTGTTTTATGTGAGTACTTTAAATCTGATTGGATATGTTTGTAATATTTTTTAAACGATCAGTGAATCCAGTTTACAAGTTAAGGTATCTGTTTAAAACATTAATAATCAAACAATAATGCATTTTGAAGGATAGGTATGACGCGTGTCCATCAAAGCATCAATACTATAACAACTGAATAGGAAAAAATCACTCGCTAATATTGTAAGATTAATAGGCTCCTACGACTTCACTCTATTCATAAACAAAAAATAAAAAAAAACTTTACATTACCTATATCCAATTATTAATCATTTTTTTAGTAAATTGGTCATCATGGAGAAGTTTTTTATATTATTGTATGGGTATACTACTTATATATTATAATATGAGCGTTGATTATGTTTTTTTTATCGAGTAAAAAGTAAAATATTTTTATTAAGAGTTTTAATTGACAGCACAAGTGGTCATACAAAAATATATTGCACCTTATCGGAAAAAAAAAACACGAAACACGGAATATAATTTTTTTGAATACAAATAAAGTATAAAGAATTGTTTTGTTATTATAATAAAGAAATAACACAATAATATAAATATTATCTATTCACAGTTCACACGTTGTCATCACATCTTTAGGTAGGTACCTACCTACGTATAATCCAAGAGTACACAATATGTGAACGCTTTGTATTTTATACGTATGCAATTTCAACAGAATTTAAACACTTTAATATTGTATTTAACATAAAACACTTAAATTTATGTCAATTTAAAATGTATATTCATATATTATTTACATATTGTATAATTGTTTTACTGAAAAATTGTGACAGTTATTCGTATGTTATATATTAGTATGATTAAATCACCAATAAAAATAAAAGTTAAGAACAATGAACATTACTCGTCATTATTTAAATAAGAATTTAGAATGTAATACTATACACATTTTAAAGATGTGGAATTTTGGATTAAAAACACACGTTTTATATTTAAATTCTTTCAATTCTCTGAATCGACTGATTATAAAACCTAAACGAATAATGTGTGACTAGATAAGAAGTTTTTGTCTTGATTTCTTCTAGTCGGCATCGAAGAGAGTTGTATTATTTTAAGTTTTTGGTTGGAAACAATTGAAATCATGAAAAATTTTTAAGAGGAATTTACTTTACCTATAACTAATTATTATTTTGAGCATTCATGAATCCACGAAAAAAATTTCAATTACGTTACATCATTTTTAATTTATTGACTGTGCCTAAACTGCGGAATAATATAAGTCAAAATGTATACAGTAGGTATTATACCATTTGCATATCTGTCCATTTTATCATTGTTATTTTTTTAGCTCTGTGCCTTGTTGTATCTACCTAATTAAATTAAAATTGTTGTTTTATTATTTTTATGATGGAACTTACATAATGCGTAAGTATCTTTATTGATAGTTTTTTTTTTATGAGGATTATAAAGTTTTCCTGATTTATATCATCTAAACTTAGATATGTAGAGTTTCAATTGTTGACATTTGTATATCACAATGGTAATTTAGTAAAAACTATGTTTTTTTTTACACTAGAAATACAATTTTTACATTACAACAATTTAACAACTTTACAAAATAAATATGTTATATACTTTATCTACAATAGTAAGTTAGTAATTTAAGACATTTTGGGGACGACTACGTTGGAGCCTGCGACTGATTGGACGGGCATTCAGCCGAAAACGCCGTGGGCCACTTGCTTTTTGTAGTTGGCTGAAGAAGACAATATTTATCGATAGTACTGAGTACGATAACAATTATCAACGAAGTTTCTTCTTATCATACCATAATGCTAATGAGGTATATAAATAAGTAATTTAGGATTGTATTTCAGTATAATCATAAAATCATACGGCTTTATGACACATGTAATTTTATGTTGTTGCTATTCACACAACATTTTGCTTTAGAATAAAAACCGTTTGTGTACCTAACATGTAGAAGCCAATGTTACATAAAACATGTAAATGTTATTCTTATTTTCGAAAAAATTTCAATTTATCTGATTGAAATATTCAGATTATGACAGAAATTATACCAGTAGGTATACCAGTACTGTTTTATAATAAACTGCTTACATGTATTTAATAACACAAGACAGTACATTCCAAACGAAGCCACCGAGTTTTACAGTCTAAATATTACATACATTATAAAAATTGTATTTTCCAAATTTAATGCTACTGCGATGTACTTACTATAATTTACTAATTAGCAACATTGACAGTAGCTTCCTTCTAACCTCAATATTTTATATTTTATATAGAAATCAATGTGTATTGTAGAATTGAAAACTACTTAATCAGTTGAAACCAAATTTTGAAAACATATACTTTGAGTTCATAGTTTTACCCTTTATGGATAACAATAGGGTGTCTCACAATGTAACCTCACGCATAAATTTCGTTATAGCTCACAAAAATTGAACATTTTAGATTCTGAGCGGAGCGATGAATATATTGATTTTATAATGATGTGTTTTTTTAAATTTTTTTTTGTGTCTGTCATCACCTTTTAGGACGGTAAAAATGCTTCAATTTTCTTCAATAGTACCTTTTCTGATAGGGAAAGGAATCTAGTTGGTACTTTGAGGAGTCAAAAGTTGAAATTTCTCAGTAGTTTTCAAATGCGCCGTGAAAAACAAATGAAAAATTAAAGAAAAAACGGGAATTTTTACGGAAAAACAATTTTCGACAAAATTGATTTTGGTTTTTGGTATAACTCTAAAATAAATGACCGTATAGACATTAAATTTTGACCGAATGTATATATAAGCATTTGCTACACACCATTGCATTTTCAAAATATTCTGACATATTTTGAGCTGTTAACGGACATTTTCAGTTTCCAATTTTTTTGGTTTTTTTTTCTATAAATGTCAATAAAATTTTATTTGTTGGGTAAAAAAATCTTGAAAATTTAATAGTAGGCTAATATATAGTTTCAAAGGCAGATGAAAAATATTAAAAATCCGTAGTCACAATTTTTTTTTATAGGTAATCAAAGTTCAAATTTTGACAAAATACGTAAAATTTACGAAAATGTGCAATTTATTTTGAGTTAAAAATTCATAAAAAATGTTCTTTTTAAATCTAAGGTTTGAAAATGAAATTCAAGATTCCTTATAAGTTTGCCTAATTTTATCAATAAAAAAATGTCTATAAGCAAGTTAAAATACATTTTTATGAGCATTTTAAGTTCAAATTTATACAAGATTAGATATTCACTCGATTTCTCATGTAGCGATGTTCTTATTTTGTTGCAATTCAAAAACTGTAGACGCATGAAAATTTCACTGAATGTTTATATAAGCATTTTCTATACACCATCTAATTGTGAATATGTTTTAGCTGTTTTTGAGCTTTTTACGGATTATTTAAATTTTCAATTTTTATAGTTTTTTTTTATATAAAGACCAATAAATTTTTATTTGTTGGGCCAAAAATAATGAAAATTTAATACGAGGCTCCTGATATATTGTACCAATAGCAATTAAAAAATATTAAAAATACATTGGCACACATTTTTTTTATAAGCATTTAAAGTTCGAATTTTGACAAAATTCATCAAAATCTCTAAAATTATCAATCATTGTATTTAAACAATTATAAAATGGTCAGTTTTTATAACTTATTATTGAAAATTTAAAACAAAGATTCTAATAAATAGTACATACTGTAATCAAAAAATCTAAAAAATATATAAACACACTTATTTTTTACAGACATTTTAAGTTCAAATTTGGATGAAATTATATATTAAAATCAATTTTAACGAGTAAAAGTATATATTATAATATTTTTCTAGCATCACTGATAATTTTAGGTTAATAATTAAATAATATGAATAATATTAATTCAACTTAGCAGCTACCGTAAAATAAAATATCAATATAATTTAAAATATCCTAGACTGACTCCGCTCATAATCGTTTTTCGTATTCAATGATATTATATCATTGAATTCAAATTTAATACCATCCATTATACAGAGATCTATTTGTAACCTACTGTACAGCAGAGCGACATCCACTTGACCCCCTTTTTTATTTATAATGATATAGTTCCCATTGGTTAGAGAAATAGAATGCTGAATTTTTTTTTTAATAAAATAATGACATTATTTACATTGTAATATAATTTATTGTTTGTTATTCAAATGTAGGTACATCAAAAGTCAATATTCGTATGTTTGTAGCTTATATAATCAAAAATAACTAGACCGATTTTAGTGGCAGTTTAATAGATCGTTTTTAGAGATATCAGAAACATTTAGAGAGCATTCTAGACTTTTAGAGGGCAGATTGCCTATCTTGGTTGAATTGGTTCACAAAGCGATGTACACCGATGTTGATTTACCCGTGAACTATACATAGATACACTAAAACTGAGATATACCGATATAACGCCGTATTTTATGCTTGTTCGTTTTTTTCGGTGAAGTCAGGTTATACAGTTTGTTTGATAGTACTATGTCAACTTTGACTAAACTTTATATACAGAATAGTCAAGTACTTAGGTACGATAAACGAAATATATTACTATGATCATTGGTCAGAGGTTTGAATTTTGTCATAAATCTACTTAGATAATTTACAGAAATAACTGATAACCGAAAATTAGTAAAATTATATTGATGATAACGTTCAGATATAGAACTTCTACAAGTCATAATCATTTGAAAATGATTAAATTTATAAATTACAAGTTGTTGAGGTTGGACTTAATTTTGGTGTACAATAATAATGTAACCTATTCATAACACTATTCATAGTGCACGTATAACAGTTTTTAATTAAGCCATTTAAAGTGAAGCACCATTAAAGTTGAATTTTCCATTATATTTTATCCATACTTCTCATAAATAAAATTGTCATTAATACACGTGTAACATTTAATTATACATTTCAACTTGAAAATGTATGAAGTGTCTCACTTACAATTATATATCTACTCAATAATAATATGTATGAGTACCTATTGGTAATTTATTACAGTGCAGATTAATATTTTTTTAATTTTATGGCAATGTTGACAATTTGTTTTTTAATGATTTTTTCAACAATGTTTATAGTTTAGTGTGTCTATGGATTTCAAATATTTTATTATGTTAATTATAATATTAGTATAATTGGTTAGAACTTATAATAATAATATGTTATTAGCCCAAATTATAAATATTATAACATAATAATTTATAACAATTTGTTTAATACTAATAATAAATACTATAAGTAGTTAATACTAAATATTCTGTCAGAATACATATTATTACTCCATTACATTTTTTCCATTTGGATTAAGCCATTTGATGTAATGGATTGAAGATGAAAAGACAGGTGTCAAGAGTAACTAAAGCAATGTTTTAATAGGATTATCACTATAGGTCCATTCTAACGGCACTCATTGGATCTTGACTGTCAGAATAGGTTACGTGCTTTAAACGAATGCTGAAAAATGAATGTCTAAAGTTCAAATGAAATAATATGGTTTTATTGGTTAAATAATTTTCAAGGCATGTATATTTATTCCCTACAAGAATAATAATGACCATCTATACATCAATGCTGTTAACATTTCTATCTTGTCTCATTGCATATTTTCTGTATTTTATAAATTTTAAAATGTTTTATGTATTGTCTTTTTAAATAAATGTATACATTTGTTATATTTATTTAGTCAAGGATTTTTTAAAAACCAATCTATAATAATTATTCTGTTAATCAATACCTATTAAATATGTATTGAGCATTTTTAGCACTTTGATAATCCAAAATGTATTTACTAGTTTCGCATTTTTTTTTTAATAAATGTATTTTCGTTTAATATTATGTAGGTATAAGTAAAAATGTAAATAATGTAAAATAGTATAATATTGTATTTCATAATGTCGATATAAAATGTTTTGAATATAATATAGGTACAATAGTTACAACATTGTATGCATAGCTCATAGCTAGGGTTCATTATTTATTTTGAAGGAGACTCTATTAAATTTTACTTTAATATAATCAACTTGTTTACTATGTTTTTGTAAATATAAATTAAAAATAAACCATATTCATATTTGTATTACATAGAAACTAAGCTGCTATTTCAAGCGGAAAACACTTAAATGTTATTCTTTACAATCGGAAAGAACTTAATCTCACTTTTATAAATGTATAATTATTTTTCGAGTCATGACGGTATAAATTAAAAATAAATGTCTATTATAAACACATTAATTATTACAAAATGGTATTTAGATAAGTATAAATCATTTTTGCACGTCCTAAAATTAACAAATACATTTTTACAATTGTATCCACAAAAAATAATATAATATTTCACTGTTTAAAAATAAAATATAATAACTTAAAGTTCCATCCCTGCAGATATATTTCATTTCATACTAATTGCATGAACATTTTCTGAAAATATATTTTTTAGGCAACGAATAGACATTAGATTTTGACAATTATTGAAAACTGACAGTAATTTATTCTATTACTTTCTTCTCTCTATATAAAACACGATTCATCTATTTTATTCGTATTATTCTTTAATATTAAGAATTTATTCAAAGTTTAAGTATATTTAAGGACCATAGGAATTTTCAAATACCCAGATTTTTATACTTACCACTTAAGGAATGTCCGGTGACTGGTGACTGCCAAATTTTTTTTTTTTAAATGTGAATCACTAATTTTTCATATTAACTATTCAGCAGATATCTTTTTATTGTCAAATGTTGATGAATCTAAATTAATGTTTACAGAGTAGTTAGTAAGTAAACCAAGTAGTTTTTTGAGTTATTTAACTTTATGTACAGAGTACATGTGTGAAAGATAATATCGGAGCGAATGTCTAGATATAATGGAAGCTATGATGATTTTAAATTTTAAATTTATTGTAATTTATAATATTCTATTGCTGTTTTATAATTTGTGAACGTTTTCTTAGTATAATAATAGTATTATAGGTACAAGATTTATGAATATTATATACATTTTTAATTTTACTAAAACCATTTTTAAGGACTATTATAATAAATTTATAAATATACAGGGTGATTCTTTTATCATGGACCAGTCAATATCTCGGTAAGTATTAGGAATTTTAAGACAATTTTTTTTTTAAATTTTCTAGGTTTTACTGTTTTACAATTTGATATAATTTTGATAATTTTGAGTCCCTTCTTTATTTGATAAAACACTATCAACTTTCGATTTTCAAATGGCAACACCTATTTTCAATAACGAAAATCTATAAACATTCTGAAAAAAATAATTTTAACGTTTGCAGAATTTAATTTGAGTAATCCGTTTGCGACTTATTTATGCTTAAATATTCGTTTAATTTACAGCTACTGGGCAATTTATCAAACCCAACAGTTAAAACCAGAAGTCAAAACAATACATATTATATCTCAATTTGTCCAGACGGTCATAATCGATAATAACTAATAAGTAATACGTACAAAGGTCACACGAGTTGGACCTTCCTATTTTGTACCCACTCCAAACATCAAGCCTGCAACAGGCTATCATCTACTATAAAAATAATATTTTACAATTTACCATTATGGTTAGTAATTGGTTACATAATATAGCACCGGTTACTGATTCTTGGTATACGGTCTTATCACTTATTACGTTTGTAGATAAACGAGAATTAACGGTTAATAAACATATTATGTCAACATTGAACAGCACGAGTGCACGACTGGATATCGTGATCAACATTTAACATTTAAAATTTTCAACAGTAAATTGTGTATAAGTTGTTGTAATTTGTAAACTGTTTATGAAAAAAAGTGTTTAATGTAAATTTCGCACTATCGAATAGGTATTAATTGTTATTAATTAAACCTTACATAAGCGAGAAAAGAAACAACAAAAATAAATTGATACATCAAAGGTAAGTCATATCAAAATAACTAGGTAGGAAGTTGATTTTTTTTTTATTTATGTAGGACACCTATACACATGAATATAATATATTGAATTAATACCTATTGGTTCATTAATAAAATATTCTTTTTAAACATGGTCTTATTCGATTCTTGGTTCCTTATTCTATCTAATTATTATTAGAATAAGAAAGTAAATTAAATGAAAATATAATGCATGTAAGTTGTTAATTTAAGTTTATTTACAATAATATTATTTTAATAAATGTTCAAATTGACGACCATCCACTTCTAAACAAATTTCCAATCGTCTAAGTAATTCTTTTGTAGTAGCTTTCACTAACACATGACTTGGAATGTTTGAACAGGCATCTTTAATTTTCTGTTTCAGATCGTCTACATTAGATGGCATTTCCTTATAAACTACACTTTGTAGATATCCCCAAAGGAAATAATCTGGCGAAGTCAAATCAGGACTACGAGGTGGCCAACATATTTCTGGACTGAATGTTCCCATCCATTTTGACCCAAAAGTTGAATTTAAATATTGGATAACAGTGCCTTTATTATGGGCTGGAGCACCATCCTGCTGCCAAAGTAAATCTTTTCGACGTGATAAAGGAACATCCTCCAAAAGAATAGGAAGATCATTTTTTAAAAAATTTAAATATTTATCACCGTTTAAATTTTTAGAATTCAAATAAGCACCTTTGTAATCCAAACTACACGACGCTCATAATATAATTTATATTTCTATATCAGATTGACTAGTAAATTACAAAATAAATATTTTTTTTAAAACAATATGGTGTATCTTAATTACTATGGTAAATTATTATATTAAACAGATAACATTTATTCATTTTAAAACAAAGTAAATCAAAAATGTCTATGTATTTTGAAAAATAATTCATAAATAATATACAGATACAAATGTATAATTTATGTACTTGGATTCAGGATTTAGAGCCAAGACTAAAGTAGTTAAAGGTCTATTCACACATTCCGTTTTTTTTTTTTAGTTATACATTTTTACAATGCCCCTATCTCTTAAGGTTTTCATTTCATTAAAAATAAATAATTACAAATTAATCTGTGTAAACTATAAAAAAAAAATGGAATAGCTAAGTTATTTTGATTACACAAATAAAGGGACACAACAAAATAAATAACCTACATCAGACTGATATTACAATATTTTGTGCATCGAGGAAGCGAGTCCTGTATTGTCAATCTGATGTGGGGCTATAGGCTCAGAGCCCGTTTTTCTTAGTGCCTACCCGACTTTCCATTTATAAATATTAGGTATTCTGGGATATATTTTTTGTATAATGTATAATTTGCATTTTGAATCAAAACTATCTTGTGTGTGAACAGACCAAATAATGGACATTAATTTAATACTAAATTATCAAAGGTAATAAACACATTAGTTATCAATAATTTTACTAGAATATGAACAAATTTCCGTAGTGCAAAGTTTTGCAGAATTTGGGTAAGGTCATAACTAGTAAAAAATATCAACACTTGATATGTCCACAGCCCAAGATAAATTAATAAAAATTTAATGAACATTAAACACACTTTACATTATTTAGGTACTCTAGATTACAACATATTTTTAGGGCTATGGATGTTTTAAAAAATAATAATCTTTTTACTTATTTTTGAAATTAGGTGAGTTTTTAATTAATATTTTATGATATAAAATTATTTTAACATTGCATGAAAATGACATACTCATATTAAAAAAAAAAAATTTAAAATTTTTCAATTTAGATTGGTAAAAACTCCATAGCCCTACAACTTATGGTCTACTTAATAGTAAGTCAATAATTTAAGGTAATTGTTTAAACATAAAAACAATGTTATCAACAAATTTTACAAATGTAGAAGTAGTTAGCCTTGATGCTGCACACTTTTTCTTTATCTAAATGCAATTAAAAAAAAAATTATTTTAAATTATTTAAAAAATTTATTTATTTTATATAAAAAAAATAATATATTTATACATACTTAATTGATTCTGTTGTCAATTTAAACATTTAAACATGTTTCATTCCATATTAACTTAAAAAGTTATCAGGTAGGTACTATATGTGACTGTGAGAAACCAAAAATAACAATTTTAATTTGTTCTACCAATCTAGTTATAGATATTTGAATTAAAAGTTAATACAACTAAATTCAATTGAAATTGGAATGAAAACAAAATTAATTCCCTAAAAAAAAATTATGATTAACATCAAATTACTTATAACATTGATTAATTTAATAATAAAAAAAATAATTGTACTTACATAGTTATTGTTTAGTCTCTTGTTTATTTTATTCCATATTAATTTATAAAGTCTTCAGATTGGAACCAGTAGCAAGAACCTATAGGTACCAGTGTGCAATATGAATTTGTATTAATTACTTGTCAGATTCAACTGTCTAGTGTCTAGTCACATTATTATAGTTCAACGTTATTTTTAATTAACTATACCAATTTTATTATTTGCCACTGAAATAAAATCAAAATATTTTAATTGTAGTTATAGATATTTTTATTAAAAGTTAATGGGTACTACTAAATTCAATTGAAATTTGAATTAAAACAAAATTTAATTTCCTAAAAAAATTATGATTTACATCAAATTCTGTAGAACATTGATTTATTTTATATAAAAAAAATATTTGTACTTACATAAATAATTGTTAATCTATTGTATATTTTATTCCATATTGATTTATGAAGTATTCAGATTGGAACCAGTATCAATTACCTATAGGTACCGGTACCAGTATGCAATATGAATTTGCATTAATTGCTGGTCAAATTCAACTGTCTTGTGTCAAGTAATATTATAGTTCACTGTTATTTTTGATTAATTATACCAATTCTACTATTTGCCACTGAAATAAAATCAAAATGTTCTAATCATAGTCTTCATTTATCAATAATATTAATCATTTATTAAAAAAAAAAAATCAAATTTTAGACTAAACTTACCAATAAAGTATACATACAAATAAAGTTGTCGGCAAAGTGTGAAATTTAATTCTCATACATAATAATGCTGATCGGATAGAAGTGTATAATATGCATATTTTTAATTAAATTTTAAACTAAAATAGGTACAACATTATTTAAAAAATGTAAAACATTATCAAAAAATATGCATTGGTTTAAATTTATATTTTAAATAATACACATAATTTAGTTATTACTTAAAATGTTTTTTGTGTTTAAACATTCAATGAATAATAATTAATATTCGAGATTCGACAATTAATTTATTTGACAACTATTAAACTAACGTAAGCAAAAACCACATGTTTTCAGAAACGACAGAAACTGTTTACTGTTTACCGTTTCTCGTTTACCTACAAACTCTTAAGAGATAAGACCGTATACCAAGAATCAGTAACCGGTGCTATATTATGTAACCATAATGGTAAAATGTTATTATCATACTTTAAATATGATACTGCTGACGATTCACTCGATGTTGTGAGTGGGGACAAGATAGGAAGGTCCAAATCGTGTGACCTTTGTACTTAATAGTTTAGGATTATAGGATTATTACTATTATGACAGTTTGGGTCATTAAATTGTGATATAATTTCGTTTTGACTTCTGGTTTTTACTGTTGGGTTTGATCAATTGCCCAGTAGCTGTAAATTAAACGAATATTTAAGCATAAATAAGTCGCAAACGGATTACTCAAATTAAATTCTGCAAGCGTTAAAATTATTTTTTTCAGAATGTTTATAGATTTTCGTTATTGAAAATAGGTGTTGCCATTTGAAAATCGAAAGTTGATAGTGTTTTATCAAATAAAGAAGGGACTCAAAATTATCAAAATTATATCAAATTGTAAAACAGTAAAACCTAGAAAATTTAAAAAAAAAATTGTCTTAAAATTCCTAATACTTACCGAGATATTGACTGGTCCATGATAAAAGAATCACCCTGTATACCTATATTCAATATTATAGTTATTATGTAAGTAAATAGAAAAATGTAATCACTTTAAAGTTGTTATGCAGGTACAAGATTACCAACACCCTATCATATTAATATTCATTATTTGATCTATACGTCAATGGTAGAATGTTATAAACCAATCGCCTTACAAATTATTATAGAAAATATATGTTATGCAAAATATTTTAATATTGAATTTATTATATATAATATATTTTTGCATACATGAGAGATAAGTTTCTGCTTAAATTGGACGGTTTATATATATATATATATAAGTCATTCAATGTCTAGGTCATCCAAGAATGTTGCACCCCTCGATTTATGATCACAAATCGGACCCGAGTACGTATCCATGTCTGTTATTGACATTCTATTTCCCGAGGTATTTCAAAACAGCTGTAACAATAGCTGTAATAGGTTAGTTTGATAACTTTGAAAATTCCAAAGAGCAATTTGCATGTATACCCATTATAATTTTAAGACAGTACACATAATATAATTTAATAATTCAACTAAGTAGGTACGTAAAAGTATACGTATAACAGATTAACACGTAAGATAAAAACAATGGACCTGAAAACGTATTCAATCAAAATTCACATAAAATCGTATTATTTACTCAATCGAATGTTTTATTATTGAAATATATTACGCATACCTTTAGAACGGTTTGTATTTACCTTTTATATGCCTACATAATGGTTTTGATAATACTTTTGGAGTTAATGGTACAGACAAAACGGTTATCGGATTTGTCACTAGGGTCAATAATACTACACAAAAAGAAAATATGTTTACATCCAAAATGCAAATTTTATTTTATTTCCTATTTTATTTTCCTTTCCTTTGCATAGGTTTAGGTACCTATCTACTTATTTTACTACCATAGTTTATTGTTTTATATGATTTTCAAAGATTTTATCTATAATTATAGATTTCCTATTTTCATTTGTTTCGTTGTTATACTTTTTTTGGTGACTATGTATACCTACTGTAAACCTGTTAATAATAAAAACTTTTATTCATTTTGACGTGTATTATTTTATTATAGCCTCAGACCTGACAGTACCTAAATATTCTGATACACCAAACAGCCATTTAATTACTATAATATACATATTACATATTATACTACTTTATAATAGAAACATTTCAGGAGTAAGTTAATTAGTTTAAATAAGTTTAATTAGTTAGGTATATACTATATAGTATAAGATAATCACTTATCCATCAGGTGTCAAAGTATAATATACATATAATAATGCAAATATTGGTATAATATGTAAATATAGTAATATTTATATGGTAAGTTAGTTAATGATAAATGTTGTATTATTTAATAATACAAATGCCTACCTGGACGTGAAATTACCAAATTTATTCGTACATAACGGATACTTCATAGTTTTCATAAGATATTAATTTTTTTTAACAAATTTATACATGTTGAAGAAATATATTAAGATATTATTCTTATCCTTATAATCATTTTTGTATTTCTATATATTTTAAAGAATAAATTCAAAATTAGAAAATGTGTATTTATAATTTACATATAGTTTACAATTCAGGTTATGTTTTTATTAGGTTATAATATAATCATTGCTGTTTTCCAAAAAACTAAGAAATGTATATTAAAAACATATTTACTATGGTACTTTCAAGATATGAGTTATAACATATAAAATGCATAACTCTAATCTTACGTTATATTATATAATATATTATTTCATATAGTGTAAAGTATAGGTACTGTAGTTTCTCAATATTACCAAAAGTCACTAGGTATACAATTTTTGTATTAATAATATTATTGTTATAATTACAGTGTACGCTAGTACACTACCTACGTACGTTTTAAGTACCTAATACATTTTTAATTTCTTATCAGGTTATTTATTTCATTAATATTCATCAAACTATTGATTATCCTTCCTCATTGGATTTATTTAAGTAGGTTTATAAACAATAAAACATAAAAGTTATGTTTAAAATATCTATATTTTTTAATATTCGTGGCATTTGTTATAGAAATTGTATCTATATTAATTTTTTTAATTAATTTATAAATTTAGATTTTAATCCAATAAATAACTACAACACGTGTATATCTCACTAAGTACATTATTTATTAACTTAAAAACAATTATTATTATATTTTATGAATAATCAAAATGGTGGCATTAAAAAAAATTATAATATAGGAAAATGCAGTATTAAAAACCACAAGATAGGTTTTACAAAATTTAATTTAATTTGTTACAACAATAAACATATGTGGTTTTCCTTTTTATTGTACAAATTTTTCAAAAAACGATAAGATATTAAGATACATAATATATAGCATGTATATATTTTAATGAACCATATAGAATTATAAAAGAAAACTATTTATAAAATAAAATAAATGTTTATTTGGTTAATAAGTTATTAATAAAATATTGAACCATAAAACCATTTTACTCAAGTCTGGCTAGATGAAAATTTGTTTTCAGGTATATTTTTATACCTGGAATATATTTTACTTCATATTACAAGTCTTTCTGAATTAATTTTATAAACTTCAATATTGATATAATATGTTATAAATTAAACATATTTCTTATGTGGTACTCTAATATTCATTCACATATTACCAATTTATCATAGTGCTGTGATATAAATTAATTGTCATTTCATTGAAGATTTCTTGGTTATATTTGGTCGTAATGTGTAATTTATATTAAATGTTGTAAAATAATGATTGACTATTTTTACTTTTAGCAAGGCATGGGAAATAGTTTACCATGAAATTGATGATAACTTTATTTCCATATTCTATGGTGAAAGTATAATAATCAAATAACTTTTGTCCGTATTATAATTTAACCACGTTCATTTTGGAAAATATTTTATCAAAAGCCACTAAATAAAGAGCATGATGAAAATAATGTATATATTATCTCTCTTTTTGCATTCTCTGAAGCCATACTGATATGTATAGTATTCTAGTTTTCAATTGACGAAGAAAAATAGGAACCTTTCATAGTCCGTGTGCAATAGCTACAAGAAATCTTAAAGTTTGAAAAATTTAACACGGTGTTTTGTAGTCAAGTTTTTGGAAACTAGATTGATGATCGGCGTTATATGAACATATATATTCTAAATAAGAGAAGAACCGTTTTAAAAGGGACTTGGGTAATAGAAATCCGTCGGTTGTGTTTGATTGATCGGTTTAAATTGTCTGATAAGATGGCCAAAAGTAAGAATAATTTGTATTTAAATATTTAAATTTGAATTCAATTTTTAAATTATTAAAAAATATATATAAAATATATATAATAATTTGAAAAAAAAATAATATTATTTCTGTAATTCACAAACATTTTACGAATGTCCTTGACCCTAGTATACATATACCAAAACATTTACTTTCAAACTTCAGTTATCAGTTATACACTAGGTGACTAATAGTCTAATACGCTTTACTAAATTACCAATAGACAAAATATCTATATTAATAGTCTCTATTTATTTATTGAACAATTAAAAAATACAATGAAAATATTATTACAATTTACTTAGGTATCATACAATTATTTCTCTATAATCAAAGGACTATTAATAATCTAAAATCTAAAATTCGAGAACCAGATATGTTCACGAAGAATAGATTATAAATTATAATGGATTATAATATTTTTAAAAGCGACCGAAAAAATCGTGGATGAATACAAAATCCTTAGGCTTTTATAAATTATATTACCGTATTGAAGTAAAGGTAACGGTGCGGACAGATGATTTTTTTGTTGTTGTTTGTGGTGATCGTAATATTCTCATTCTTGCTACCTACCTATATAATATAAAACGTTATACCAGAAAGCAAATACTACAATAGTCATCAATAAAGAAAAACCGTATTAATAGGACTTTTATTCATTTCACAGACCTTGTGAATGCTAATACCTAATAAAATATATTAAAAGAATGTGGTCAGTTTTTTACATGAAGTGAATAAAATACGCAACTTAAATGGGTAATTAAGCCAATTGTCTTTTCATTTAAAACCAATACGATGAACCATTAATTACATTCAAACAATTTATTTACTTCTCAAATTTCTCAAACATAAATCGTAATACGTGTTTCTAATATTAATTGAATCTTAAATTAGGTCAGCACTTACCATGATAAAAATATTTTTATTTAAATTATTGGATCTTAAATTTATGCATATATTATCTCTACTCAAGTTAATTCATTTTTTGATATGTGTGAATATTGCAAATGCACTGCATTGTAGATCTTGATAATTATTTAATAATTATAATAATATAAACCCAAGGTCACGTCATATTTTGAATTGAGTAGATATGATACCTAAGAAAAAAAAATGAAGTACTACTTTTCATTTGTGTACTTATTACTATTTTCTAGATAATAACTATGTGGTTAGTGAATACATTAATATACATAATAAAAATGAATTTCTTGGCACAAGAAGCCATCCAAATGTCACACTATATTTTTAATTTTGAACTGAGTGTTGAATTTATTGATTTTACAATGATGTCTATTTTTTAAACATGATTTTGTGTTTGAAGACAATTTTTCAAGAAAAAACCTCCAATCATCAACTTTGATTGAAATGTATAGTAGCAAATTGATTCAACTCTTTACAAAAAATTACATATTTAAAATAATCGGGAAAACAAAATACAAATTACCTACTAACATTTTTTAACATTGTATAATTATTATTTAAATAGTTGTTGGTTAACAGCTCTTAAAGCCACTGCACAGTATCGTGTACAATGATTTATCGTTGAATTCATAACCAACAAATTCATTACAATGACGAGGTACACTCGACACCTACTACACGGAACAGTTATTTTTTTACATGAGAGATTTTTAATATTATTTAATTCAAATTTTTAACCGTTTAGCAGATTACGATACTAATTTATTTTAAGTCATTTTGAACTCGGGGTATGTCTCTTGGAATTGTGAGTGTGACTAAGTTAGATAAGATAAGGTTGGCATGGGAAGTTAGTAGAATCATTAACAAAAAGTAAATATGTTTCTTCGTGTTTGGTTTTAATTTTTAGATCGTAGAAGTGTTAGATTAAAGATATGTTAGAGTTTGGATCTAATGTGATTTAAAGAAGAATTTGACTGTACAAAGCTGGAGTTTTGTTTGATATTTTAAAATTAACCAAAAGTTGAAGGTATATAACTATTGTCATAATGGTTCAATTAAACATTTATACAGGATTTTTGTATTTTATTGTGTTTTAAATGAATGTCTTAAGCATACAGAGCCAAGCGTTTAGGTTGAGTCTTTTTGGTTCTTATGCAATGTGACCTACGTGGTCAATAATTAATTAGACTTAATCAATTTAATTTACTAATTAGGACGGGAAATAAAAATAAAAATTCAAATGTTGAAGTTAAGTTTAACAGCTAATTTTATTATTTAAATATTTTCACTGGTATGTATTTTTTTTTTTTAATAGTACAAAACAAATAGACCAATTTCAAATGAATAATGATCAGTACTTATGTTTGAGTACTTTTTCTCGTGCGCGTGGTTCTTAATTTTTAATGTTATTGTACTATTTAGTTTATATTTACACAAACATACTAGAAATTTAATATTTTGTTCCGGTTATACCTACCTTTCATTAAATTCTTATTTATTACTCATTCAGAAATGTGAACTGTAGAATATTTAGTATTTGTTCACAATACACTAGCAAAACATTAATGGATGACAACTTTAATTAATTACAATAAAACTCTTACAATATGAATTTATATTGTCTACAGTTTTTGACTATGATAAAAATATGACCTATAATATTTTATTTTCGAACACACAAAATCCATTGAAGCAATTAAAAATCTCCTAACCAAAACGAGTGATAACTATAGAGAATAACGTAATTTTATCAATCTTTCAAATTAACTCACGATGGAGTAGTTTTTGTACAGATTAGTTATATTTTGTAATGATCCCATTCAGTTACAACCGAATTATTATCATTATAGTAACACGATGCGACATCGTGGTCAGTCTTCTATATCGTTTAAATACGCGTTTGATTTGCGTAGGTATATCAGGTATGTATTGTTATAAGGCAAAGCATGTTGTGGTAATTGATTTTGTTTATTCAGCGGCCATATTTGCGGAAGTTCTTTGTGAAAGTAAAGTATAACATAACAGCATGCCTTGTAAGATGCGAATATCGGTACGGTAAACAGTGAATACAGTTTTGGGCTGTAATAACCAGGCATATAAGACGGTTAGGTTAGGGTTAAACTGGTGAATGAGATAATTATGTCGAAGCGGATATTTATTTCGACACTGGATTGTTTCTTGATAAATTTACACTACCTAGGTCAAAGGCAACAATCGTGAAAAGGTCAAATATAAATACCTCCACGCAGTGCGTGTTAGTTGGTCATAAACAAAAAACCAAACTGATAATACATTTTCAACAAAATAATATATAATGTCACTGTGGAATTTATAAAAAAAATTAGTACAAAAGAAAAATCAACAATTTAACTTCCAATATCTTTACCAATTATGAAAAACGAATGTTTTTCTATATATTTCTCGATAGATAGGCTATAATATAATATAATATATTGTGACATACCATAAAATGTATCAATGACCTTATATGAGTTATATGAAGAGTAATAATATTAATTATTAAATATTTCATCGTGTGGAATGTGAAACATCCGACATTTTAAGTTAAGTTATTTTCCGTAACATATCTAATTGATATGCATCTTTAATACTGATGTATTAATGTTTATAATATAAACATACAATATAATTTTTAGATTGCGTAACAGACTAATGTTGATAGAGTGATAAAAGTTTGATATGAATATGGGTTTGTATGGGTTATTTTTATCTCAACAGCTGTGTTATAGCTATTAAACAATATTAAAGATGTATATGTACAATTTTTTTTTTTATAAACACTTTATTGTTATATAACGAGTTTTAAATATTAAATATTGACAAATTTCGTAAAAATAACGAACATTTTAAAATAATTTTATAGTTAACACTTGAAAATGTAATACAATATTCCTCATAAGTAGTTATACTAAGAACAAAACATTTTAAAAATATTAAAACACAGTTTTTGTTTAAGTATATTTGAAGTTCAAATTTTGACAAAAATAAATAATTAAACAAAACAAAAACAATATTAGTTTTTTTGTTGTAATTTGGGTCTATAATTGTTGGAAGTTGAGATTTTATGCTTATATTATTATATTTAACTATATATTCAATAACATATTTTTCAAAATATTTTAAATTGTTATTTATTTATACCTTATAACCGTATAATTTTAAAATAGTTAAATTAATTAGGTACTTACCAAACACAAATATATCATATAATATACTTAATATTATAGCCTGGCAGACTGTCTTAACTCAGAATCTGTTTCGTATGTAATAATTTATCATTCAATTCAAATTTAACACATACATTATGGTTACGTATTCAATGACGAAGTAAACTCGACACCTACACTCTACAGTACAGCCATGTGTAGTTACATTCATCCCCATTCATCTTGTATTGATTTCATATTTTAATATATATGTACAGTTTTATAACTAGCTATTAATTTATTAATATTAAACCTTTAAATATGCACAATTAAAACCACATATTATATTAACTATGTTAATTAATGAAAGATTACTTGATTAATTAACGTAGTTTTTCGTGCCAATTCATTTTTTTATGTTAAAAAAAGAAATTGTTAACTTTATTATTTATACTTTATTAAATTTTCAATATTTTTGTACTCAACTAGGTATTTAATTTAAGGACAATGATATTTAGTGTAGTCAATTAAAAATAAAAACACTGTGCCATATTATAACTTATTAGTTGTAGGTAATTTATTTATAAGCCAATTGGATTAAAGTTTTACATTTTCTAAATACTATCGATATATTATTGCAAAATTTTTTTAGAATTGTTGTATAGACAATAATTTAAATGAATGGCTGAACAGTATTCCAATATTTTCCGGGGTACAATGATTCACCTAATTGTTTCTTTTTTTATTATTTCCATAAAATATTCCCAAACGATCAGCGTTGATGTTAAAATTAAGGAAATATGTTAAAACTAATAGTTTTAGGTCATTACTTATTATATTGATCAATCAATAAAAATAATAAAATATTAAAATTAAAAATTAATTCAGCACAGGAGGTGGCACTGGAAAAAATTAATTCACCACTCAAAAGGTAAAGTAATTTAGATGATCGCACCTCATTGTAACGTTAAGTGTTTTGGAATATTTTTCAGGATGGAAAAGGTCGATTCATTTTGTATACAAAGGAGGGTAGGAATGGTAGTTAAATTGTAGAATCTATTATAAATTATTAAATAAGCTTCAACGTGGGTTGGTATTATTCTTAAATATTGATGGCGTGTATGATTAGACATATTACGTATTTTGGAGGAGGTATTTTCTTCTTTTAGGAATTGGACCATTTTTCTGTAAGAATCATGTTTTTTGTTTGTATTAATTGATAATGACTAATGAGAGATAAATTTATTTTAAATTATCGATGCCAGTCAGTTCAAGCAGCACATTGTCTCGGTGTCGAAAACTGAGCGCCTATTGTTCTACATAAATATGAGATAGATAGAGGTTTATTTTAATGTAAAAAACAACCTCTTTCGGATTTTCCTTGTTTGATTAATTTTAGTAAAGGATATTTGATCCTATCGGTGTTATCTACCAAATTATACCTATTTTATATAATTTGTACCATCTATGCTAGTCATCGGATTAAATCTCTTAAAAAATATTTGAACTCTTCAAATTTTCTTAAAAACGACTTTTTTTTATTTTTGAAACTGAACTCCTTAACCCTTCAAAGATAGATCTTAAAATGTTTGATACAATAATTTTAAAATAATAATAATTATGAAGAGGAAAAATTAATTTAAAATGTAATCGCTTTCATGAAAAGGTAGGTTATGATGAATTCTATATGTTTTCAGAAATTATGTCAGATAAATAATTTAGTTAATACCCGACAGGCAAGAAATTGATACTTCGGGCAAAAATAACAAAATAATTATTATTCGTGTGGTGCATTATTGAAATGTGCGGGAGCGCTCTACTATTTATTTTACTCACAGTCACTCACACTAATGATCTCTTACTACTCATACATTTACATAATGTCCCGCACGCACGCACATAGAAAAATGCGTATATCCCCTTAAAAATGGTCGATACCGAATCCCTTTAAACAATTCGTACTAGTTAAGAATTTATTATAAATAATAATATGGTTTTCTTGTTGTTTTGAATAATAGTAAAGGATGGCACCAGAGTTTGAATTTGAAAGATTTTATTTTTCAGAGTCACGGTCAATTTATTAGTTGCATTGGTTAAATCAATTTAAGAAAGCCATCAGGCTGATTATTTGTACCAATTTGTGTTATATTTAATTCTGTTAATGTCACTCTCGATCATGACGACAATATGTAATTAAGATAAATAACCGTCCATTCGGCATTCCGGTAAGAGGTTTGGAGATATTTACTGATTCCGATATCTGTTTGTGTAAATGCTATGTAGCACAGTGCGTTGATTAGATTAAGTAATTAAAATATTCAAAATTTGAGCATATACATTTTCTACAGGTTCAGCTTCCTTGCAGCGTCTATACGCTACTATTAGTCTAGGCATGGTCAGCATCTGGATGCAGAGTGATGGTGGACTTACTGTTCTACTGACCACTGCCCACAGCATATGTAACAAAGGCTTATCTTTAGGCTTTTTAAGTTGACAGTATAAAGTCTTGTTATAGAATAAAGTATGTACAAAAAAAAGGTATGAAAAAATTGATGCACTATTTATTATGGACTTGAAATCACAAGAGTAATCAACGTATAACAAAAGAGCACATAAATTCTTATGTGTTTAGACGATTACTATTATTCCGTTTGTGGTCATTATATAGATCCTCAACTGATTTGAGAACTACTCGAACGTAATCTAACCTGCAGGCTACTCATATGTACTATGTATTATACATGGTATACAGTGTTGAGTTTATTGGAAAGATATAATTAACAAATTTATCTGGACAGTAGTACAATATAAATAATTAAAAGAACATTTTGTTTAAACGCCAAAAATATGTCGTAGTGCATACCGACGTGAACGTTGTGTCTTGAAACTTCTTACTGAGCGACTGGCCTCTGTATCGATTTTCACATCATTATATAGGGAAATTTTGGTGAAATTCTTTATTCTTTGATATGTTTTGGTTAGACGTAATGTTAAAGTATTGATGAGTAAGATATGACTTGTTTATGATTATATTCGGCGTGGTGTCGCTGGTAATTTACTGTGTGGTTTTTACAGAGCTTTTGATCGGAAGGCTGATCGAATTTATTATTTATTTGTTGTATGTGTTGCGTATGTGTATAAGGAATGGGTATATATTTGCCTTATGGGTACGTATATGTATATTGAAACAACTCACATCTCGTGTTTTTATTTGAGTAGAAATATTTTATATTACAAGTTTAAGAAATCAAATTGGACCTAGTTGTTACTTTAAGGAGGTTAAAATTGAAAATATCAGTTTTAAATAATCCACACATTTTAAATATAACTATTAAAACAATTGTTTGGAAACGTTAGTAACAAAAATTTAGAACGACTTCTCTAAGACCGTCGTTTAATATTTTTTACCAGTTTTTTCTATAAATATCGATACAGCATTTCCACTCGGTCATAAAATTTTAAAATGTGGGTAATACAAAATTACTCATAAGTTGTTAACACTTGAATTAAAAATAATAATTAAGAATAAAACCACGGTCAAATTTTATGAGCATTTGAAGATAGAATTTTGACGAATTTATAATAATAAAATATATGTTTTTGCTAAAACTAAATAAACTAGTAATACATTAATAGTAAAATAAATTTCTTAAATGTAGTTTCACTTTTTTTTAATAACATCAATGAAGCAAAACATTTTGGGATAATTTCTATGTTCCTATTTATTAATGAAATTTGGAACAATTAGTTAATCACTTTTACATATACGTATTATAAAAAATTTAAATGAGCGTAGTGAATCCAAATTTTACCCATATACACTGCACTCCATTCATATAAGCTTTAAATACTTGTAAATTATAACTAATTAGAATAAATTATATAAATCGAAATATTTTGAAATTAAAAATAACTATAGTTGAAGTAAAATAACTTGAAAAACGATAACGATTAAAGTACTAAAAATTATTTTAACTTTAGGTACTCAACAGTTTTATTTTGTATCGACTTCAAATTATGAAGACACTTTTGAAAACATTTTTAGTTTTTATAATAACGAGTGTCTTATGTTAAAAGAATCAAATTGTATGCTATTTA
This sequence comes from Nasonovia ribisnigri, assembly GCA_027563435.1. Classification (NCBI taxonomy): domain Eukaryota; kingdom Metazoa; phylum Arthropoda; class Insecta; order Hemiptera; family Aphididae; genus Nasonovia; species Nasonovia ribisnigri. The sequence goes on along the minus strand of JANEHU010000710.1, from coordinate 58,188 downwards.
ACAATGATTTTACATTTTTAAAAAATCTGTTTATACTTGATATGTGTAGCAATATGGTGAACTAAGTTCACTATACGTCGTAATATTATAAAAATAAATGTATAAAGTTTACTTAACTTTATGTGTAACTTGATTTAAGAAATAATACAAAAATTATATATATACGTTATGATTATTCCATTTTACGGACAAAATAATTTCAGTAAAATTGTTTGTAAATAGTATCGTTTTTCATCACTAAAGTTTGGCCTTCTATAATTTTAAATTTACTAATTAGATGAAACTATGATGTTACTTCCTGTTACAACATAATTTATAAATTCATAATGTAATATTAAACGTAGGTTCTTGTTATAAATTAAAAAAATATATCTTTGAACAGTTGAGCATTGTTTTGAATAATTATTATTCTCTTACTAACGAAAATGTATTGACCTTATATATGAATAATATATGGTAAACGATTTGTCCAAAGTTTACAATTTCACAATATTTATTACAAACATTTTAATGTGATTACATAGCAGACTGAATATGTCTTATATATTAATAATTGTCTGACAGAATAAATTTCCATAGTCTTAACTTTTAAGATTCCACATAAGCTTATTCAAAGTATTATGCATAATAAGAACTACCAAACGTACATTTTGTTTGCATAAAAAAATAGTTTAAGACATTTTTTTCATGGCCACAGTAAAATACAATTATTCTGTTTAAGGGTTCTATAAAATAATTAACTAAAATAATAATAAATAATATTATGAAAACATAATTTAAGAACATTATTTGTTTTGTTAGGATATTTCAAAAATATTTTAAACTTATTACTTTTATTTGCTACTGTTCATTTTTAGAAGGCACCTACTCCAAAAATGTTCAACTATCATATTATTATTTCAAAAGTTTAAGTATAAATAATATTAAGAAAAATATTTAAAAAGTTGAACGATTAATTTCCATCAAGTGAAATCATATTATATTACCTCCTTACCTGACTATATACTATAAACAGTTATTATGTTTATTATTCTGAAGAGTTCTAAATTGTAGACGAAAACGACAGAAACGTATCGTGTTACTTGATATTTTATTTACTGCACAGAAAAAGAATGAACCATAGACATGTTTTTTCGGGTCTTTATTGTATATATTTTCACACGGTCAAAAAACTTAAAAATGTAATACAAGGTTCCTCATAACTCATAAGTAGGTATATTAAAGGGGCGCCCACTCGACACCTAACGTACATCAGTACCGTTTTGCCCTATTCCTCGCCGTTTTTGAACTGACACCACTAGAGTAAAATTTTAATGTTGTTATTTAAATTTTCAACTGATGTTTTACAATTTTTATTTTATAACATTAAAGTATATAGGTACTTTTAATTATATATTTTATCAACCCATGTCGTTTTGTGTATTATTAACTTTCACGAGCCTCTGACATTTTCTGTTGATTATTTACTCAGGTTATTTTCGAATCGTTTTGAGATAACATTAATTTTATTTTGTCAAAACAATGAACATTTAATACAATATTTGGAGAGTAGACTAAAAACCAACAAACAACGAAAACAAAAATACGTAAGAATAGTATTTTTAAAATACACATAAAGAGAACCTATTTTTAAGATATCTCAATACCACTCTAAAGTCTGAACTGATATATGTTAGTAGAGCGTTTTATGGACTTGTATTGTCAACAAAAGCTGTCGTCACTAATTCACTATTGGATTGTTCGGCGCCTATCAGAAACCACTTTCTTAACTCACGTCACGTGATAACGCAAACAGTCGAAAAAACGACATAATTTTACTAAGTAGATCATGCAAAATGTAGTACGCTACTTTTAATACCAATATGGTAGTTTACTTATTGATACGAAATCCACTAATATCGATCGAAACAATAAGAAAAAATACATTTAATTGAATTATTATTATTGAATAAATCTCCACAATATATTAAGTTTGCATCTTATTGACACATGTATTGTAACGCCTTGTCTTCCGTAAATCCGACAAATGCGACGAAAAACAGTTTGTATTTTGTCGCATCGGTCGCATCGTATTGCGACGGAAGATCATAACCAGAATACTGTCGGAGTCGCCGGATTTACGTAGGATACGGCGTAAACGTTAAACCTAAAATTGATCGATGTGTTCAAACCGTTTACGATAAGAGTAATCGCGTTAAACACTTAATTTTACGACATGGCCAACACAAAATAACCAATACCTATGAAATATATATTACAAAATTAACTTATAATTTGTTCTATATTGTGTAATGTTTTTGGCAAATTTATGTAATTCTTAAACATTATAAATTATAAACAAAATAGTGTTTAAAAAAAAAAAAAAAATGCGTTATTAAAAAACGAACCCAAAATCACAATCACATTTAGAAAAAGTATGTATTTTTTCCTACGGTATTATCGCGTGAGTAAAAATGTAAACGCATAAATAAAAATTGACATTTTTCTTTTTAATTTTAATTTTAATTATGGAACAATGCATAATGTATGCATTACTTTAGTTTGCCATGAAATATATAGATTTATGTATTTGCTTTTATCACCATTTCATTGGAATTCAATTTAAAAAAAAATATTATTTAAAAACATAAATGTATGGTTTATAAGACACATTTAATGCGTTTTTGCATTGTCTTTTATTTATTTATTTAATGTTTAAAACCCCGGGTACGATGCTATCCATCGGTTGATTAAATCCCAAAGTTCAAAACCAGCAACCGCTATAATAATGAAGAAACGAGGATTTAGTGTTTTGCATATTAAACGTTTAATAAACGTCACGAATAACAATACAATATGTGATTCACCTACTTAATTTCACCATATCCTAAATTCGGAAGCATAGGTTTTTCCAAATAGAAAATAGGAAATTTAAATATTTTGGACTTTTAACGTAGGTAAAGAGAGAACAGTATAACTATAAAGGCTTAGTGATGTAACTTTATTATCATCATTCGATCACATTAGCATTAAAAACTGTCACAAAGAATTGGCGTTCTTCCTAAACTACAATTGATAGTTTGGCATTGCAGCCAGATATTTGGAAAACACTCTTTGTTGAGATTCACAAATTATGGTTAAATCTAGTTACATACAAATTTGCAACCTTGGAATTTTTTCGTAGTAGTCTCACTAAAAACTCATATAGTTATATTGTCTCTTGTAAAATAATTTTGGTTCAATGCATTGATTTAATACAACTATTCATTTTAAATCTAAATCTTTTATTGTCTAAATAGATCATAAATCCAAAATAATAATATTTTTTATATTTTGTGTGAAGTGATGAATATATTATTTAAACTATGATAAGTATTCAAATGTTGACTAATTTGTATTTATTTATAGTCATTTATCGTTGGATTAAAATCGTATACATCCATTACAATGACTTATAAAATGATTTGGTACTTACACTTGAAACTTACTATATAGCAAAGTGACTCCGCTGGCTTTATTAAACATTGAAATTATTGTTATTAAAAAGAGAAAAAATGGTTTACTGTGTATGATTTTTTATGTCAGCTTTGGATGATACTACATCTTGACAAATATTCATGTTTATTTAATTATGGTTGATATTTGATATGGGTATACCACAATTATACTACTTTAATATCAGTAGTATATTCAATAAGTATAATGTTGAATATTATTATAAAATATATATTAGGTACATTGTTACGGTAACTTATAACCTATTTACGTACTTCGGGTGGATTTGAATTTAAAAACAAAGTTATTAATATTGTTATTAATTTTTTAATTTTATTAAAAGAATAAGTATTACAAATTTAAATTTATATGATTATATTTCAGCTATTTAAATAGTAATTTATTAACAATTCAAAATCTTTAATTTCACATGATTATTTAAATTTTAGACACTTCAAAGTAGTATATAAAATATATATACTTATTGTATTTGTAAAAATTACATTTTATACATTTTGTATTATTCGTAAGTGTAACACCTACACGTAACCTACACAAAACTTTTGTACGGAACAAATTCCCCAACCATAAAATGTACAGTTTAAGTGTACATTATCACATGGCAATCTAAAGGTTTTCTTTCTATACATAACTCATAATAATATAAACAATATGAATATAATTTTCACGGATTAAATTTATCTATATACTTATTATACCTAATGCATTTTTGTGCAATACGGATACTACCTATTATGCTTTTTGTAATGATTGTTCAGCGTATTCACTTTTTCCCACAAACCACCATTATAATCTTTGAGTTTAATCTCACGTTTAAGTGCTTGTAATTTCGCACATATTTTGTTGTACACAATTAAGTTTGGAAACCGTTTGTGATAGGTATACTGTGTTCAATTACCAACACTTACGACATCATCTTCAATCCTTTTATTAGAATTTTAAGGCGTAAGGTCATCATTTAAAAGCAGACGCGTAGCTATTGATTTACATTGTATGATTTATACACGAAATATAATTAGTCTCATTTGGTGGATATAGAATTGGAAACTAAATAACCCTTCAATCTATATAGCCAACGTTACTGAGAGGTATATTGATAAGGAACTCACTATTCACTATTAGTTATCGAATTCAATATGGATTGTATAATGTAATGAAGTAGGTAGAAAATGTGAAATCACCAAATAGGTTTGTGTCTAATTTTATCCATAGTATATTATTATATTTGTATTCTCATCCAGTAATATGGATATTTTTATTTTTATTGGTAAAACATGATTTAAAAGTGTTGGATTTGTTACCCCACAAATATTTACAAATTAAATAGTATGGAGTTGTACATATTTTAATGATCAATTGCCTTAACATTTTATACCATTTATACATTTTAAATTATGTAATTCCAATCGAGTTTATATAAGACAATATTATACGTCTATTGAACACGTTGATTGATATATCACAATGCGATATATTGACTTTAATTTTAAGAACCTATATAAAATTATTTTATGAAAAAGTTATGAGTTCTTGGACTGCTAACTATATAGGTATGAGAAAAATCGAAATAATCTCAGGAATGATAAGGATATCAAATACACGATAAAACTTACATAAACTTTAATTTATACAGCTATTTAATACTTAATATAAATATAAATGTCTAATTCATAACTCATTTAATGCTCCCACTAAGTTATTGTTTTAATTAGCTGTTATATAAATGTTATATATGAGCTTCGTGATTTACATGTGTTGTTTAATTAATTTGTTAGTTGATTAAATTGGTTTTTTCATAAAAGTCTTCATACACAATTTTATAAACTTTCATAATATGTTCTTGAACTAAACGTATGAATTAAAATATACAAAAAAAATAGTGTGAAAAAATAATTAAATTATCAATTTCATGCATCATAAACATTTGTATTTTTATAATAATTGAAACGATAATTTCATATAATACGATTGAGTTAAATGTGTTTTTTAGAACAAACAAACCACAAAATATTTAAATTAGGTAAAAATATTATTTTTTATGATTTGAGAATACCCATTTACGACACATTTCCCCTAACCAATATTATTAAATAATAATTAATGAATTTTTGAAATTTAAATACTTTTCTATTGGACTTCAAATCTTCAATATTATAATAGTAAATATAAAAATAGTTTTTATTGTGGTAATAGTCCATTTTATTAACTTAGTTATTGTTAGTACCGATCGAATAACATTTTAAATGCCTACTTACTTATTATTTATTCACACTTTAATTATAGAAGTAATAAACAAATCGATACAATAAACTATCACCGTTAGAAAAATGTAATAGAGTGAAGTGTGAAAGAATGTTGTCACCAAATAAATAATACAAAAAGAATAAATAAATACAACTTACATACCTCTAGGTTTTTGGAATATAATAAAAACATCGGTCTGAGTGAATATTGGTTTACTCCATTAAGTGTTTACAAAGAGACAAAATCTATATAGATCATTTTATCTTTTTTTTCAGAAATGGCGAAAAACGTTTAAGGGTTTATCGTTTTTTTATGCCCGTAAAGTATACTTTTATTGAGCGTCACTCAGGCAATATTTCAATCTAAATATTTTATTCCTCAAAAATAAACGGCTTTTATCTTCTCAGAATGATTTTATATAGTTTAGTACATTAATTTAATTTATTCATAATAATGCTTGAAAATAATTGCTGTTCTTTATTTATCTGTTTACTATTTTATTATCTTCAAAATGACCATTCATCCTTCATAATTCATTGTTCAGACATTTGAACATTTTCGTTCACTTTCGTCGGCAGTTGACTTCTTATACCTCTATAAAGCTTGTATTTATTTTTGTACTTAAATTGTTATTAATTAATACAAATATAATAATATTACAATAATATTTTAAAAGTGTATTTCAGGAAGAGATAAATATATAATAATTATGTTTTTATTATAAATATACAACCTATTATTCAAAATAAAGTTTTCATAATTAATAATTTATACTTGAACAATTTATGAAATTCAAAACTCAAAAAAAAAAAAGAATTCACAATATTATAATGCGTGTTCAACAAAAAAATACTGATTGTTTAATCTTACTGGGATAATTATTTCTTTACTTGGGTATATAACCATGTATGGTAAAAATAAAATGTAATTTTCTATATTTTAGAATTTCAGTAAACATGTTGTTAACAAATAATAAGTTAATAATAAATGAGTATAATAATATAATGCATAGTGTATAAATTGAAATTTCAACTATTAAAAAAAATACATTTACCAAATTCGTATTTAAATTAAATTTTTTAATACAATTTTGGAAATTCTATCAATGTATGTACTTTCTACTTAAGTGGCTTGTGGTCGGGGTTATTAATACCAACATAAAAACTAGGGCTGCATAATGACTTTTCTACCGTACAGCCGCCAGCATTTTGTGGGTTAAATGTTTTTCGGTTTGTGTTTGCCAAATGATATTAGTCATTTCGTTCTGAAGCGCCGGCAGCGTGGAAAAGTGAGGCGTATGATGCGACGGAATTCCTTTATTCTTGCCGGAAACTTTTCGTTTTTCTACTTCATTCGTCTTTCTGCAACCCTCTCTTTTTTTCTTATGATTTATTTTTGTAACGCTTAACCTCCTTTTCGTCAAACATTACAAGATATAAATGGATAACCATTTACCGGTATCTTACTAAATTTACCGTTTGGATGTAGTTCATCCCAACTTCAAGTTGGCTGAGTTTCCCACATTTTTAAAAATATTATTTCCGCACACAATCTGAACAATATGTTATTTAATGTAGGTCTATTTAATATTTATTATATTATAAAGTGTCTAACTTGTTTCCTGTAACAATATTATATTTAAGTAGGTATTTGTAAATGGTATATAATTATTATGTATATGTTGAATTTATAAAAATATATAATAGGTTATCCAAACGTTTGTACTTGGAGGCCATATTATATGTCATATTCTATGTGGCCTAAAAGTATTTATATATTAGTTTATATATTCTAACATCATATTGTTTTTACGTTTATAAAAATATAACAAATACAAGAATTAAAAAATTAAAAAAATAATTTTTGGTGGTTAATTTAACATGGTTTATTATTTTCAATGGACAATGAGGTATCTATTAAGTATTATTAAAAAATTATTTGTTATGACTTCATTAATTGTACAAATTATTTACTTATATTTGACAAAGTTTATACTTTATACTTATATTAAAAGTATTTATAAATTTATAAATTTTAATTAATAATAATTACAAATTTGATGTTTAGGCTATATTGTATTGATTTCTGATTTTATGTTACTGGTTCCAATTTTCAACATCGATTCGAAACTCTTGTTCGACATGGATGACCTATATTTTAAATGAATATATTTTATCAAATACATTATTTGGTTGAATATGTCATTCAATATTGTTGTATTAAGTACAAATATATAGGTGTACATTATTTTAATATTAAACATTAAATTGTGTTACCCTAATTTTTACCAACAAATAATATAATGACAACTCTTTGTTAAAATATCGACATTCTAAATCAAATTTTACATTCAGTTAACTTCCTGACATATTAAATAAGTGAATTTTCAATTTAAAGTTTAAAATTACCACTCTAGTAAGTTTACTAATGATTTAAGTAGGTAACCTACCATGTACATACACATTTTTTATTTATAGTAAATGAATTGAAAATCATCGTGTTGTGAACGCACGTGGCACGTGTGCGCAATAACGACTTGGGATCTTACACATAGTTTTAGATTATTAATCTTCATTTGTGGAACCACTTAAATGTTGTATGAGGGTCAAATGCAGCCGCGAGCCGGTGGACTGTAGTTCGATGACTCCCATATATTACATCAACAGTTTTTTACGTACCTTGGTTTTGAAGTTAAGCGACGTTAATAAGTTTAACTTATCCTCAGAAAATCAAACCTTGAGAATCTTTGACTTTAGCTTAGGCCAACAATGATAAGTTTATATATGAACGATTATAGACTAAATAAATAACTTTCAAATAATGGTTAAGAATATAAGCAAAATATAATATAATCGAGGCTTATAAAGTTATAACTATTATGCATAGTTATAAAAAAAAATTATTTTTATTTTTGTTCGTTTTAGAATATACTATAGTATAAATAAAATAACATATCTTTTAGGTATTCATTTCGACGGTTCCTCAGACATATTTGACTATATATTATTTTCAGGTAGGTACTCTTAGTAGTTAAAATTGTCTTAAAATTTAAATAAATGTGACTCATTTAATATTTTATTTGCATTGTATCGATAAACAAAATACAAATGTTTATATTTGATAACATTTATTTTATTCATGAAATACAAAATACATTTTTAAACATTTTTTTTTTAACCATACATGATTCAATATTATTCTATTTTTTATTTTTCCACGAATTAGTGAACTTTTTAACAGGTAAAACAAAAATCTGAATAGGTAAAAGAAGATACTTAAATTATCAATATGTATTGCATTCAAATTTCGTTTTTAAAACAAATTTATTGAAATTCATAGGTACGTTGAACGGATCTAAACAATCAATATAAAATGTCTTGTTGGTACTTTTCAAAACAATCAGGGGACGTGAAATTTAACTCAAACCCAGTTTTAAACTAAACTGATTTTGTATTAATTTATTGTAGTTTAAAATCATATCAGCGTAGAGAGGTTTTTTTTAATGAAAATGTTCTCCTAATATTTATATAATGATTTTCTTGACATTATATATTTTGACTCTTTTTGTGTTATTTATAAAAATTAAAAATTTTTGTTTTTATGTAAAATAGCTTGAAAATCTAATACAAGGTTCCTTCTAAGTTTTTCTTGCCCTTATTAAAAAATATCAAAAAATTGTATACGTACACAACTTCATTTTATATGCGTTCAATTTTTAAATTTGTACAAAATTTGTTTGAGTCAGAAATATATATGTAAACTATTTACTGTGAAATATTTATAAAATGTTTAGTTCAAAAACATAAGGCTAATAAATAACAAAACGTTCTGCGTAGTTTTTATTTACGTTGGAAATAAAAAAAAAATCCACAGAATGCCACATACAACTTTTATCAGTGATTTAAGTTCAAATATTTATGAAATTAAATATTGTTTCGTATACTAACGGTTTTAATTTATTCCATCAATTTAGTTTTAAAAATTTGTTAAACTTACCGTCTAATAGAAAAAAATGTGAAATAAATGACTCACAACAGTATCCTTAAGACAATATTTTAGAAATATAACTCAGTTCAGAATCGTTTTTCATCATAACAAAATGATTTATCATTAAATTCAAATTACTTACTCAACGACGAGGTAGATTCAACTCGTAATATACATCCGATTGACTCCCCTGAATTGTTTAATAACTAACTATTAACGATACCAATCAATTTGCCTATTATATATTAGTGGCAGGATAAAAATAAAAATACAACAGACGGGAAAGAGGCAGTGGGGACACGAGAAAAGCCATATCATTGGGATAAAAATTACCCTTGTAAAAATCAACTCGATAGCCGTTGACTATTATTTAGCTCAACAATTGGCGAACAGTTACCACATGCCAAGGCTATCGGAGGACTGAGTGGTTCAGGTACGATAACGATGCTCCGCCGAATGAAAAGTGCGAGTACCTACGTACCAATATTATAGTTTCCAGCCGAAGTCATCTGTGGTAATAAATCATGGAATATATGTATATGTATGTAAAAAAATTTGTGTTGGGTAAAATGTCCACGGTAGATGATTAATTCTAGCAATGGCGGGCGTATGAGGGTGTGCTACACAAATTGTATTCAGGTAACGATGACGAGGCTTGGATTTATTGGTTTTAGATGAAAAAAAACTGTACACATATTATATTGAATTGAGGCCACCGTATCATTGCTACTTGGTATATTATTATTATTTAATATGTATTGTAGGTTGATTGTTTTTAATCAAGAAACGATAGTATTAAAGAGGCTCATTTAGTTTTGAAAACACTTACGACAGCGGATATTGTTCCACTGGAGTGTGGCAAGAATTCAGTTTGCACCTAGGTGTAACAGTAGCGACAGAGACAATGCGTACAGTGCAATTCACCGATCAGTACTCAATAGTTTTATATGTGTGTGTATGTGCATTAGAACTTGAAAGAATTGATAAATATATACTTAGATGTTTATACCATTAGTTTCTAAGGTGGTACGAGATACTTTTTTCAAATTATAACCATCTTGTTTACTGTAAATCTTAAGCACATTTTTTTTGTAAATATTAATGTATCTAAATTCTATAATTCTAAATTTCTATTTGAATGAGCTGTTTCTTAGCTATTAAAATGTATGTTTACCTATTACGAATAATCATATACATTAGTATAATAATGGTTCTGCATAAAATATATAATTATATTATCGTGCAATATTTATTTACGTCTCCTCAATAATTGTGTCGGTTTTGGGACAACCGTTGTTTGACGACTAGAAAATATCTGCAATATATTTTTCACACATAATTATATATTTAATCAACATATATTTTATTTTGATAACTATTCCCTATTTTGTAACAAATTGTTATGTTTGTTTATTATTTTTGGTAGCGTTATGAATACCATAACAAATGTGGAGCTTGATACGAAAAATCTGTTGAGAAGTCATTTAGTTTTATAGTTATACATTTTATATCAGACCTGCTTTTATTATCATTGACGAAAATTTCATTAAAAAAATAAGAACTTATCAAAAATAATTAAATCTGTAATTATTTTTTACCAATAATAATTGCTATTGAAATTATAATTACCTTTGTATATATATTTTAGAATTATCAATTTGCATTTTATTTTAATAATCGATACATGATAATTTATAAAATATTCTGCGTCTTGTCGTCTTACCAGAAAATTTTTCCTTGAAAAAGGCTTTTATTATTATTAGATAAATAGATGTAAATACATATATTATAAAATTGAGTTGCTTAATATGGCCAGTAATATTTGAAATATTTTGCCGTAAATATCATTAAGAAAATCATTCGAAACCTAAATAGTTTTTAATTTTTAATAGGTTTCCTATAAAGATTTAAAATGTTGAAACAAAATAATACTACATTATAATAACATAACTTCATTGAATATTTGTTATTCTATAATTACTTTTGTTTTAATAGTAATAAATTCCAACCCATCGAATGAGAAACCGCAATATATTATGCAACATACAATCGTTATTTTCATAATTAGGTAAATTAAATATCCTACTGGCTACTATATTATTATCTTAATGCTTTTCAGAATATTTTTTATTTCTATTGAAACACAAATTAGTTAAACATGATCACAGTAAAAAAAAAATGATATTTACATTAAAAGACAGATTGATAAATAGATAGATTAATGTTTTATCTCGATCTTTTATAAAATGTGGATTAATAAATCTCTTTTATACACTTATTTCTCATAAATAATAGGAAAAAATCATGATTTTTTAATAATCAACACCAGAGACATGTTAAGGAATTTTTAATGATAGAAAGCACCGTAATATAGTATTTCAGTTGCTTTTATCACATCCCCTTTTTAGTATTATAAAATGATTTTACCATAAAAGATCTTCAATAACTAAATGTGTATAAAATATACAATAAAACTACTTTCAAAATTTCTATAAGGTATACTGAAAAAAAAAACAATAATAACTAAACATTTTAATATTCTTGGACTTTGAAGCTATTATAAAATCTTGGATATTTCACGAAACATTACGTGGTTATAGACTTAACCTAACAAGTAACAACTAACCATGACAATAATGTCATTAAATATTATAACAAAAATCTAAATTGTACTAAATAATTTTTTTTATTTCAATAAATTTATATTTTTATAAATCGTATTAAATAAAATTTATTATATTCATAGGTAATGATAAAACTCTATATACGACTTTTACAATTTTTTTTGATTTTAATACAACCCTTTATTTATTTAAGCTATCGATTACTTTGTGTAGATGTTTGAAATATAATATTTACCGTTTTTCTGAGTAATAAATAACTGTTAGATACAAACATTCCACATTGTAATGGTTAAATTAAATTAATGAAAAAAAGCTTTCGATTTGATAGAATATAATGCAGATATGTTTTAAATTTTAATAACAATCATTGAAACAGTAAAACTGAGTAGAAAATATTACCCTTTGTGTTTTAAATAAAAAGACGGTCATACAAAATTTAATTCGTATATTTTAATACATTTTGAGAAAATATCTATTTATTATACCGTCTTGTATAGTATTGTAGTTTTTTATTCAATTAAAAGATAAGTGATTATATTATGTGCACTTTTAAAGCGTACATCACAATATTTATTTTACTATTTTGTTTTTGTGTTGAAAGTACTCCCAGATACTCAGTGAGTGCCTTCATTAACATTTCTATTAAAGGTATATCACTGTTATAATATATTAGTTAGATCGCATTATAACCATTGTTTCTTATAATTACTATTCACACTTATCATAATATCATATCTTCGATGTTTTTGCCATTTATTACATTGTTCAGTCGTTCATCAGCCATTTTCCATTTGGTCAAAGTCATGATAGCTATATATCCTAGGAACGTTACATTTTAATTTAATCATATATTATACGTAGATACTATCTGTAGCAGTGGTCGGCAACCTTTTTAAACTCCCGGGCCACATTCATAAATTAAAAAGAGTTCGCGGGCCAGACAAAAATTAAAACTTTATATTCCAAATTATTTATTAAGAAAAAAAATAACTGTTTAAAACTTTAAAATAATAGATTAATAGAACATAAAAATTACAGTTTTTAATAATATTATTATAATATAAAAGTATGGAAATTACAACTGCTTAATAGGCTTTATGTGATTTTTGTTGTTGGATATTGTTTATTATTTTTTCAACTTCCACATTAAAATTACTTGTGCTGGATCTAAGTACATGGTGGAGATGATCATCAGTTAAGCGTGAACGGTATGGGTTTTTAATTTTTTTCATATGAGAAAAGGCCTTTTCACATACGTAAGTGGATCCAAACATACTGAAGTATTTCGCAGCTATATTTTTAATTTTTGAAAATGATGCAGGAAGTTCAGCGAAAAAAAGTGAAGGCGTTCCTTGAATGAGTCTTTTAAGATATCTTGTGGCTGCAAATCTATTATTTCCATTTGAAGCTCAACAGGCATATCTTCAACATTAATATTAAACGGATTGGCGAGTAGTTGAAAATATTGCGAATGTCGTTTGAAATGTTGAAATCGATTATTAAATTCTTGTTGAAGTATCGAAATAGCTTCAACAAATTTAATATAGAATTTAAAGCGGGCCATATTTAATAGACTCGCGGGCCGGATGCGGCCCGTGGGCCGCCGGTTGCCGACCACTGATCTATAGTAAGCTCTACTAGTAACTACAACTATCATACCTACATTTAAAAGTGTGTAAATAAATCTTTTATAAATTAGTTTGACATTTTGATATCTTAAACTCTGAAATATCAAAGTCTGATTTATATTTGTTTTACGTAATTATTAATATTTCTCCTAACAAAATGTATTTAAATTAGTACTTATACGAGTAAACAGAACTTAAAATTGAAGTCCATTTGTCTAATTTATATTTATTTTTAAAACACCTACTACCATTAAAATAATATTTTATGCATTATTACAAAATAATTTCATTTCAAATGAAAACGACATATAAATTATAAAAATAATTGTATAAAATATTAATTTAGCCAAATATTTTAATAATAATGTTATATTATATTATAAAAAGTAACACGGCGCAATGAATAGGCAATATAGGTACTTTATAATACATGGTTACTTTACTATAATATTGTCTACCAACGTAGCATCATAAAAAATAATATTTTTGTTATAAGTCTTGTAATAAATATCTCTGTTTATTAATTGCTTGAAACTTTTAAAAACTTCACTAGTCGAGAGTGGATGTAAAAAAATATATGAGGAAGGAGTAACTTTTTTTTTGGATTTATACAGTATCTACATAATAGTTTATTTACAGTATTAAAATATTATTACGGTTTAAAAAAAAGCTACAGAGGTACGTCCATAATTGAATAAACGATGTTTAAAATTTATTTTACATACCGATGTATATCAAATGTACTCGTAATAATTTTCGGAAAACGTATTGGTAAGATATACCTAAAATTCGGTAAAATCGGTAAATTTTATATGTATAGATTTTATTTTTCAAATATTTAATTTTGTACTTTCGCAGTACATAGTATAGTACATCAATATCTAAGTAAAATTTCTTAATTTCTAGAAAAATTTACAATAATAGGTCAAATGATATTATTAACATTAGTAAGAAAAAATATACCAAGTGTAAACATTAGTATAATGTAACAAACTCACATACCAAATGTTACACTGCTGATGACATTAAATCAATAATTATTTGTCTTTTCTTATTTAACTACTCGTATTTCGACTTTATAAATACAATTACACAAACATGTAGAAATAGCAGAGATCGAAACCCGTTTCAAATTTTAACGATTTCGGTGTCAGTTTTTTTAATTTTATGTTTTCGGTTTGGATTTTAAGATTGGGTTAGAAAAGTTTTTAAAATTTTTCGATTTCACTAAATTTTTTTTTATTTATTGCTTTTGGGTTATTAAAATTGAGATTATTAATACCGAATATTACATCCTCTTTGTATGAAAATACTAATGTTCACTAGAATTATAATTATTATAAATAATTTATACCATTTGTAGAAACCTATATACCTAAGTTTTTATTAGTTTTGAATTTTGCTTTTGGTTTGGTTACGATGAAATTGTGGGAAAATTAAAAAACCTAGGTTTTAACTGTTTCAAAAAAACTCATTCTGATCTCCTATAGTAGTATAATTCATAATTATTAAATTAATAATTTATCTAAATCAGAATGTTTTATAAGCAACCTATGTAATATAAGTGTATATTATTAAGAGCTATTTAAATAATAATAGGGACTTGGTGTGGTACGGTGGTCGGTCTCAGTCACTTACGTATTCTGAGGATGAGCATCGGCCTCTATCACTAGTTCCCTGATAGGGACGGTTTTTAGTGACGAATCCTCGCTCCAATTACAAATGTTCCTCAACCAACCGTAACCCCCCTACAAAATGTTAATAGTCATAGTTGCCGTTGATTGAGATCAATAAAAAAATAAATTATAATCGACTTTTACGTAGAGCTGTATACGTTTGTAGATACATGACATAATAGTTTATACTATATTTATATGTACAAGTTAAAGAATTATTATTTCCATTTTTATATTCCATATAGGTACACAAATACCTAATCCACGAATTATTAAACAACCAGAAATTCTTAGAAATCATCCATGACTCCATAAAAAAATACGGTACAGAGTTCTTCTAAACAATTGACTAAAAAAGTTTTAAAAATAAAAATAATAAGTTGGTGTTATAACTAAGGGTATTCTAGCAAGCAATTATTTTCACGGTCTTATTATCAATTAGGTAGCAAATATTCCTATTTTGCCCCAAGATACCTATATACTGTACATTTTTAATATATATATAACTATATGTACGATTGTTACTAACGAATAAGTACCAACTAGAACCAATTTATACTATAAACTACTGCAAAAATTGAAAATTGAAGCATTTTCAATGCCCTAAAATGTGATGAAACAGAGAATAAAACCTTAAAACATATATCAACATATTACTGTTAAATCAAAATATTTATTGATCTGTTTAGAAGTTAAAAATCATAAATTTTATTAACATAGAAATTCTTACCACTTTCTAAAAATGTATAATGTGTTTCCCACAAGTATCATCAATTGGACATAAATGCATCGTTAATAGAAAAATAAATGCAACCTTATCATACGGGAATTAATTGAATAACTATTTGAGGTTACATTGGGTAATAGATAGATAACAATTTGATGTATTTAATGATCAGCTGTGGAGTGTGGACTATGATGAATGATAATGTATTAAAATCATTATCAAGTTAATATTATCAATATTTTAACTTATTTTACTTTAACATAACCTAACACACGAGTAACGACCCTTCGTGAGAGTGAGAGAAAATATTATCTTCCACATTAAAGACTGCGACCCACAGTGTTTTATATATTAACATGACCTATATATTCTTCTATGGGTAAAGGTATTATGATAAATATTAAATTGTGTTATCCTTTTCTATATTACTGTTGATATATTATATATACCTATATATATCTGTATATTTGCCCACATTTGATAGCAACTTCGATTCGTCAACTAAAATAATAGTCCTAAAAAGTAAAAATGTTAACTGTTTCATATTTTATTAGAACAAAATATATTATAATATTATTAACTCTAAAATAGATGATTACGCTTAATCAGAATAAATAATAAACTATTTAGAAAATAGTTTAACATTAAAAATAAAACAAAAATAATAACATTTAGAATTGAAATATAAATAATAATAATGTTTAAATTCGGATGAACTAAATAAATATACATTTATAATATATAATTTATTTTTAACGTGCATTATCAATTTTATATTAAGTTTTTTTAATGCTGTACTATACTGAGTCATAAATAATAATAATGTGTTTGTGGTATATAATGACTTTTCTTTGCTTATGCTATCAGAATAAATCGTTTTTTGTTTATATCTTATATTTATTTCGGTACAATTCACATAATCTTAGAACATCGACTTGCTTAGGTCAAATATTACGAAATAACATTATTTCTAACATCAAAAAAATTGTTTGGTTTTATTTTTAAAGTACAGGGATAGAAATATTTGGTACGTACAATTATTATAGTATCTTAATCTTTTATTTTAAATTTTAATCAACCCAAATATATGGTTCGTTTGTTAATTTATTGATATGTTTTATTGTTAAGTCCAAAACATATTATAAATGCTTCAGAAGAGTTTTTTTTTTGAATTTGATACAACGATTTTAAACTCGTTAACTCGTATTATCCAATTGTATGAGTTCTTCAACTTGTGTTTCATTATTAAAAGTTTAAGTTACTCACCAATGAAGTACATTTTGGTGGTTTAACTGGATAGACTCTTGTAATATTTTAAATGAATTTATATAAACTCTTATCTATTATCAAGAGATTATCTATTTTTCAATATATTAATCAAATATACGTTGTATAGGTTTAGGTACCTACTTAAAAATTATTTTAATGTATATCTTCCAGGTCTAAATAATATTCGGTATACTTATGCAGTGATTTAGAGTGTTTTACAGATCATGTCATTGACTAATAAATTAAATTGAATTACCGTAAATCTTTTTTCACTTATAAAAAAAAAAAAATTAATTTGTAATTGTTTTATACTTTATACGCTAGGAACGTTGATAAGAATATTTTTTTTTTACATGGCAATAATGTAATTGACCATTATACTCATTACTTACTAAATAATTTAAACATTTTAAAATTTGTAACTATTTTAACGTAAGAAAAATCACCGTATAATTATTTTTAAGTATTTGTAAAAATATTACTTATAACACGTTTAAATTTAAATAGGTATATATGTATGTTTTATAAGTTCATTTAAAGCGTATTGGTTGAATATATTTGACTACACGAGTCTTGTAACTATGACAAGACAAATACTTACGACGACAGTGTGTCATTGAGTTGTATTTCTTTACATGTTATACGTACAGTTTACTATTCGAAGGTTTATATCTAACTGTCAACATGATGTCATTTATAGTGCGTAGTTGTATAACAAAAAAAAAAAAAAAATGCTGAACATTTTGACATAAAAGTTTAAACATATTTAAAAGAACATCACTTCTTCAAGTGAATTAATTTTACTATATGGTTCACATTTATTTTTAGATTATTTTTTATTATTTTTCATTTAGAAGTATGTTTACAATCTATGCATTATATTTATAAATATATAATAGCACAATAGGTAAATTAGACGAATAATGAACAGAAACAAATATATACATAAATACATGATATAGGGGGAAAGTCATTAGTAGCACCTATACATTTTTAGATATTAATCAACAATTTTGATAACAGCAAACCATTCATAAAAAAAATAATAAACATTAAGTTTCTAACTAACTAATGTTGATCTTTAGTTAATCTTTATTAACACATTTCTATCAAAGTCCCTTCATTATATTATATTACTTTACTTTGCGTATCAAAGTCTGTTTTGACAAAATATTTTACTAAACCAATTCAGGGGGCTTAAGTGACTGAGTTGTAGTGATTTTTTGCTATATTAAAAATAATACACGGAATAATATTTAATTTCTTAGATATTATATTGAATTTAAAAAGTTGTTTTATTATATTGTTACTAATCATATATACGTAATACCTATTTTTAATATTATTTTCTCTGCTATCAAAATTATTACTAAGTTTAATTCAATAAAACAAATACCTAATAATAGATTGTATTTAAATAAATGCAACTGATTTGCGATATAAATAGAGTGTTGACTAATAAAATACTTAACTCAATCTGTTTTTATAGTTCATTATACAAAAGTCATTTTAGTGATTTATAAGTTTAATATAGAAAGATATACCTAGCACATTTTTAAACTAAAATATATTTTGTATTTTGAGTTTTCTACGTATTTTGATTAAAATGTATGAATATTATAATATATATATTTTAATCTAAGGTGTTAGCTTGTATATTGTATAACTACTCAGCTATCAGTTATAATATATTGTATTACATACAGATACATTTAACTAATATAATATGTTTGTCGTATTAACATATCAACAATGTATAACCATTTTGTTTTACCTATATCTAAATGACTAAACGACAACGAATGATTCTTAAGAAATAACCATACACAATTAATGAATTTTTGGTTCACAATTTTGAAGATTTTTGTGATTAAAATGTATAAAATGTCAAGGCGTAGTATTTTGTTATACTACAGAAAACTGCAGTTGTGTAGCTGAGTTATTACTTTTAAAGTGTTTTCATTTTAAACAAAATGTTAATTTGTTTATTAATAAAACAAAAATTAAAAATATTCTTTAATTTTTTAAATATATTTCATTAGTTTGATATAACTATTAAATAATCTTTACAAAATTAATCTCAAAAATATTAACTTTATTCCGCATTATACTTGTCCAATTTTAGTGGTTCATTATTAGAAATAAAACAATCACAGTTGTTGCAAAGCAAAACTATATAAAAACAAAGCAATAATTGAAATGTTTTAGTTATGAAATTTCTTTTAGAAATCTACTAACATCATTATTTATAGGTTAGGACGTCGTCTTTTGGAAGCGAGCTTGGAATATTATGCTGCCGATGTGACGACGCCAATGCGGCGATGACGTCAACCAGCAGCGTCACTTGAGTGGCCGTCCGGTTATGTTCGGGCCGGCGTACCCGGATGTCGTTTAAATGGACGGCGTCAACGTCACGGCCGCAGTGTACGAGCACAACGAGACAGTGTTGTCGTGGCCGAAGAACGCAACGACCACCGCCGCCGGGCCGTCATCAACGTACACGGCGCTGGAAGCGTTCACCATTGGCTCCGTGCTGTTCCTGGTCATCGTGGTGACGATCGTCGGCAACGTGCTCGTCTGCATCGCCGTGTGTCTGGTCCGCAAGCTTCGGCGCCCGTGTAACTATCTGCTCGTGTCGCTGGCCGTTTCCGACCTGTGCGTGGCGCTGCTCGTCATGCCCATGGCCCTGCTCTACCTAGTTCTCGGAAAATGGCCGTTTGGCACGTTCATGTGCGACCTCTGGGTACGTGTCACGTGTGTTTTATACTAATTATAGATAAGAAGTGATTTCACACCGAGCGTGGAAACATAGATGGCGCTTTTCGACGACTGGGTGACTCATATTTTGTAGGTAGTGCGGGGTAGTGTGGTAAGGTATATGTATAGATTAGGTAGTGTATTTTTTCGTCAAGACAGTCTACACCAATGTGATATGCTTGCAAACCGCTGGTAATGCTGTTGTTAAACACAGTTCTTGTCTATTATTATAAAATCTTTGGTTCAAATAGTATTTTTGTCATAAATTGTTTATAACTATGTGTGTATAATTGGACAGCCTTTATCACTAAATGGGGTCATTATATCGTTGGACTTTTGCGTTTTGAACAAACTTATATATTTTTTAAGCTTTGTACCTTTTTAAATGATAAAATTCACTTTTCATTTTTAAATTTTGGATTTTGTTGTAATAATAGAATATACTAAACCAGTAATCAATATTATAGTAGTTATAAGCATTTAAATTTGGGTGTACCCCGAAAATATTTTGCCACTAATGAAAAGTAAATTCAACAGTATTAAAGTAAACATTTTGTCATTTTAATAGTATATTATGTTATTTACGCTTAATATGTATGCATTCTTTACAGTTTGAATATAAAAAGTAAACACATATTTATTAGATATAATTCCAAAACTAATTTCAATAAGTCACTCGTTTATTAATTCGTATTATGCACATGCGATATACACATTACAAATAATATATAACTAGGCAGTATAGGCACACAATGGACAAAGTAAAATTATGTCTGACATTTTTTAATTATAAATTAGTAATATAATGTTTTTAATTCTGAACGGTAAAATAAATAGAATAAAAGTTACAGTTAAAAGGTACCTATTTATTATGATTTTACTGTTTTCTAAAAAAATATAAAATACAACCAAATGAAAAAAATCGATTAAAACCAAACATAAATTTAGCGAGAAATCAATTATTATGATTTATAGATACAGATACAGAAATAATTTCAAAATGTATCAATTCATTCAATTTGATTTTTTAAAACTTATTAAATCTCGATTAACATCGTTATCGCATTATACTCATCACTGTGTGACTTCTTTCTGGAAATACATGCAAATAATACAAGCTATTGTTTTCATGACACAAAATGTAATTCAAAGAATATGACTATTTAATAACACCTGCCTCTAAATTGTACAAAACCATTTTTAATTCATTTGAAATGCTTAAAGTTATATAATGGATAACACACGAAAAAAATAAAATAAAATAATTCCTTTGAGAAGTCTTCCAATAAATACATAAAGAATACATACTAAATACATGTTTATAAATTTTCGCGAAATTGCTGCTTAAAGCGATTGATCACAATCAACTTTTTTCAAAACATTAAATAAGGACCTATTATATATTATGTAAGAAATATTCGTGTTCTTATGCAATTTGATTCGTGGGTGCGGTATGGTCAATATTTACTTTGAAATCATTATTTTTATTTTTTTTAGTAAACCATAGTAAATACAGATAACGTTTGTCCTGTTAAATTTAATCCTTAAAATATACAAGCAAATACACATCATTATTCTGAAACTAGTATATTATAGTACTTTGCAACACTTATTTTTTTCTTTTTCTTTTGTGTTTTATAAAAGCCAAACAAAATTACTAGCCATAATAATATTGTAGATCTCTAATAATGTCTTACAACATACTTAAAACACGGTCATAAAACAACTTCAATAATGACGATATATCATCTAGGTTTGATCTATTTAAGTGTTCACATTCATTATTTCGAAAAGTATTAACTTTTTGGATTCAGTATGTTTTGCATAATTGCACGTTATTGTAAAAGAATATTTATTTTGTAAAATTGTTTTATTGCTATAATTTTTTAAAATTACAAAATTAATTTTAATTTTCATATTCCGAAGAAAATTATCTATCAGAGTATTTAAGTTTATAAAAACTGAATTTCTACCGAGCAATGAACTAATTTTAACATAAAAATAATTAAAGTTTAGATGAGCAGAGTGAATCAATATTTTGCGGTGTATTTTCTACTGTGCCACTCTACTCAACTGATATAAGCTTTAAATACATATACCCAACGAATTACTCATTCAATATTTGATTTATGTACCAAAATACTCCAGAAATATTTTTCTTTGCAATATGAAGTTAAAAATATACATTTTCATTAAAAAGTAAAACTTAAACAATGATAAAGTTAGAAATATATTATTTTTATAAATATTGTTTGGCGATGGCATCAAAATATGTAAAAAAAAAATTAAATGTTCAAAATTGACATTTTTTCCAAATTACTCGAATGGATCACTCTGTAGACGCCGCCAATCCTGTCCATTTTGTATGACATACCTTCCTATAGGCTATAACCTATATACTATTATCATGATCGTTATGTTTACTATAATACAATCAGCATGATTTACTATACATTCCACCGGAAACTGCATGGGAAATGAATCCGTTATGTGGATTTTTGTATTGTATCATTGCGGATCACTACTTTCTAATTTCTCCTTTTGGCACTTAAAAGTTAAAGGATTTTTCATAAATGGTATTTGTGTAATTCCTTAACTTATAAGTATGACATCTGATTCTGAACACCGTATTCTTGTAATTAAGGGCAGATGTCATAAAACATAAAATAAACAAAATAAATAATGGTGATAATGAAAACGACTATTTGTGGTCTGCAGGTGTCATTTGACGTACTGTCTTGCACCGCGTCCATATTGAACCTGTGCATGATCAGCGTGGACAGGTACTACGCCATCACCAAGCCGCTCGAGTACGGCGTAAAGCGGACGCCTCGCCGGATGCTCGTATGCGTGTCACTAGTGTGGCTAGGTGCGGCGTGTATTAGCCTACCACCGGTGCTCATACTGGGAAATGAGCACTCGACGGTGGACGGGGTACCGCACTGCACCGTGTGCCAGAACTTCGGTTACCAGATATACGCGACGCTAGGGTCGTTCTACATACCACTGACCGTCATGATCACAGTGTACTACAAGATCTTCCGGGCCGCCCGCAAGATCGTGCTGGAAGAACGGCGGGCACAGAGCCACCTGGAGAACAGCCACTGTTACCTGGAGATTAGCGTCAAAAACGGCGTTGGCCCGGTCGAGTCGAAAATCGCCGCCGCCGCGCCGGAACGTGGCCAACACGGTCACCGGGCCAGCAGCAGCGCCAGCACCGTCACAACGGTAAGTGTTTGATTCCATCATTGTTATTTATTATTAATGCTGTTGTTGTTGTTATTGTTGTTACACTGCATCACGATCTGATGACTCAAGTTTCTAGCACCAGGAAATTTAAAACATAGGTTTCATATTTCGTCTATATCTATGATATTACGTTCATTATCACACCATTGTTCCTCACAGTTTGAGTATCTATCGATAAGCATAAACCACTTCTGATGATAATTCTATTTTATCATATTATTCAAATATTCAATGATCGGTAACAGTTGTAAATTCGAACACATTGCCGTTTTTATCACTTGAACTTGACGAATGAGGCTACAACGATTTTTTCATTATCTTTCACTAATTTCCATTTTTAATAATAGTATTGTTAACACATGTTATGCATTGAGGTACCTATATAATATTGTAATGTCGTTTGGAGTTTTAAATTACAAAAAGAAAAGAAAAAAAGCTTATGTTACACGATGTATACGTAATTGTGGTTTTATGCATCTCAACCGTCGGGATTTGTTTGGTTCAATGTCCTATTTCCTTCTATTATTCACCAGTCAACTGCAAAAAGCTTGTAACAGAACAAGTACTATTTTTATTTCACTTTGAATATGTTATGTGCAGTTGCATTCAACTTGAAACTAATTATTACATATTCTTTATAGTTCTCAAGTCGTAGAAAAGTCTCATAGGTACCTATACAGCTTTACTTTTAGCTATAGCTATAGCTTATACATAAGTATTCAACATTTAATTTAAAATAAAGACTATAAAGTGTTTAGAACATTATAATATAGGAACTAATATATATATATATATACATATAAATACTTACCTACTGTATTACACACGTATAACATTTAAATATTTAATAGGTGGTTTTCTATGAACATTTTACATTATACTACTTCAATATGCAAAGCATTGTATTTTATCTAAACGCTAAACATCCATATAAAATAAAAGCAGGGAACTCACTCCACTGTATAGTACGTGTCAAGTTACTAGTCATTGAATAGGACAATGTAACGGATGTTTAAAATTTGAATTCAATGAAAAACGATTTTAAGAGGAAATGGTCTATCGCCTATAAATTTAAAATTTTCAAAGGATATTTAATCATATATATAATATTTATTGCTATTAGTTATTTATTCTTATACTAGTGAGATGTAAATAATTTTAACTAATAGATGGTTTATTAGACAAAAATAAATCAAATATATTATAATACTATTTAGTATTTCCTATAATACTCCTAACTGTTATTATTTATAAGTTTATACCGACAAACCGTAATACGTATAGACCAGTGTGAATACCCATTCAATTAATGTATAATGGATAACAAACTAAAAATAAATTTAATTAATTTGTAACCTGTCAGTGCACTTAAATAATAATAGTGGTTGGAATGTTTCAAGTTTTTACTATTTACTTTACTAAATTTGTTTTTGATTCTGAGGGGAGCGATCAATGTATTGATTTTACAATGATGTGTGTGCGAGTTTTTTTTGTGTCTGTTATCACCATTTGGGACACTGAAACTGCTTCGATTTACTTCACCAATATTTTGGCTGATGAAAAAATTAATTTAGTTGGTGCATTCGGGAGGTCTAAATTTGAAATTTCAATAGTTTAAAGCGCAAAATAAAAACGGTAACCATTAACGAAAATCGGTTTTTGACAAAATCGATTTTGGTATTTTGTGTAACTCTAAAACCAATCGTAAATACATACAATTTTTGATGAATGTTTAAATTAGAATTTTCTGTTGGCCATAGTTTTTTAAAAATATTTTAACTTGTTCTTACCTGTTTACGTATATTTCAGTTTCCAATTTTATTAGGTTTTTTTTCTATAGATGTCAATTAAATTTTATTCGTTGGGTCAAAACGATTGAAAATTGAATACAAGGCTTCTAATATTTGTTAAAATGACAGTTGAAAATATTAAAAATCTAGAGTCACCATTTTATTTTATAAGCATTAAAAGTTTAAATTTTGACAAAATATACCAATATACGTAAAAATCAATAAAATGTGCAAATTTTTTTGAGTTAAAAATTGAGTTAGACAATCATTTACCCGCTTTTTTTATTATTATTATTTAGTTCAATAAACATCATTAATTCTTCTATTATTTCAGACATTCTTTAGAAATCTTCATTATTTTCAGCTACTATTGCTATAATATAAATATATTATCAACTTAGTTGATGCATAGGTTTCATTAGCATATCAATTGTTTGTCTATTTAGCTTTATATTTATTTTAAACTAATATAGAATTAAATTGTTTAAAGTTTCAATAGTGAAAAACTGAAGACTACAATGAGAATAATTAAAACCTATATTGTATATACTACGAACTTATTACAATATAATTATTATTTATTCTTATTTATATTTTTGAAAAGAATCATTTTTATTAAATCATGTCCAACTAAAATATTTGCAATATTTAAAAACTTTCAATTTGGCTGTCCACCTATAATTTATATGCATCAATATTATTAATGTACTGTACATTTTTTTTATACACATTTTTATTAAAGGTAAAATATGTATTTATACCATGTTTATATACATTATTATCACAGATGACTGCAAGTCAAAATAATCTTCGTTATACGAAAAACATTCAGGTCTTTTCCACTGAGACAACTTTGAATGTATTATAATATAAACGACGTTTTTCAATCGTGTGTTCACGCGACAAGAATTTTTTACGGCATTTCCGAGATGTAAACACAAATAAATACATATTTTTTGTCCTCTTTCAAACGGCAAACATATAGGTGACATTGGTGGTGTTCTTTGTAAACTGACTGCACGAGTGTTCTCTAGCGAATAAAACATAAAAAATATTATTAGAGTTGATATATTTTTTCTTATTATTCCCATTATCCTCAACTGCAGTGTTTCACCATACTTACACACACACACACTTACATATTTTATACTAGTAAAAACAATACCGTCATGCCTGGCTATTTTGCTCGTGCATGTTACATTGTATCGACCAGCAGTTAACAGGATTTAAAAGAAACAGGAGCAAACGAAAACGGTCTTTACACGGTATTCGAGATA
Source organism: Nasonovia ribisnigri (assembly GCA_027563435.1). Classification (NCBI taxonomy): domain Eukaryota; kingdom Metazoa; phylum Arthropoda; class Insecta; order Hemiptera; family Aphididae; genus Nasonovia; species Nasonovia ribisnigri. Next base: position 31,465 of record JANEHU010000710.1, on the reverse strand, counting down.
GAATTTTTATTATTTTGATATATACCTACTACAAATTAATATACACCACATACGTATCGAAGTATCAAATATATGTAGTATGTGTAGATATATCCATGAGAGAAAATAATATTATTATTTTCCGATATTTATTTTGTATTTTATTCGATTATCGATCTGGACAGATGCGTCAGGAGGCAAAGAATTCGTGGAAATATGTATTTGTGACGTTGTTGTTGTTGATGTTGTTATGGTCGTGATTGGGGTTATGGTTGTGGTTGTAGTTGTTATTGTTGCACGCGAAGAGCCTCAATGAATACAACTATTGACAGCCCTTAAAATTGATGAATGTTTCTTATGGTTGAAATCCTCACCCTCTCCCCCCCCCCCCCGATATACCCATCGACACTCCCACGCACCACCCGTATACACACTTTTTTCCGTCTTACCGCTGTTAAAACATCGGCGTATACGACGGCGGAATAAAAGTGCTCCAACCCACAATATGGTTTTTGTGCGCCAAATAAGCTGCCCGACGCCCGCCTTGGATAGTCTGCACTCAGCGCTGCGGGTTTTAAAAATTAAACTTATAGTACGTTTTCGGTTTATATTCACCGAACAATTTCTCACATTCATTCTTAATGTCATTACGTTATTTTTACCATGAACTAAAATGTATTAGTTCGACACATGCAACCAATCGAAATTCAACACTCACGTTCGTGTTATACATTTTTCTGTTCGAATAATAATTTATTATACCACGCATGCCACATGAGATTTATACCGTTCCCTTCAAAACCAAATAAAAGATGAAAAAGTATTAAATACGTATAATAATCTAGTATAAATAGAGAACTATATAGTCCAATTACTTATAGGTTATAGAATCTACAATATAAATACATACACTTATAATCGCCTAATTCGATATTTTAGTGTACACATCAAACTTATCAAGAAACTATATATATTTTTTTTTTCCAAAAATTTATTTTAAATTATAATTTAGAGGGAGGCTATAGTTATTTACCACAGCACCTATATTCATGTTTATATTAATGTTTTATGACAAAGCGACGTCCAAAAATCCAAATTTATCTTGTTAAAAATGAACACTTATAATTCGGTTAAACTTCTTTGATTTTAATGCTATTAACTTATTGTACACATTTCGCTTGTACCTAAATTTAACGGTGTTTTTAACATCCTTAATATCACTGTGTCTGCAATACCCATTAAACTGATTTATTTTATGAAACGTTTTGGGAATGTACATATAGATACGTAGTTTTAAATAAACACAATTAAAAATGTTGAGTTTACCCACAAACTACAAAACACTCAGAAATTTTATCAAGCAAAACAATTGTTGTATAATACGTTTATTTTTACACCATTTTAAATTTAAAATTGTTCATAGGACATTCTTAACATTATAGAAAAATAAGCAATGCAAACTTAATTTATTATGTAATGTATTGAAGCAAAGATTTTACTGAATTAATAAAATGGTTGAACGAATTACAATTATTTAATATGATTTTTCCAACTGATCCTTACGTACTTTTCCTCCAATTGTTTTATCTATACTGCTTATAATCATATTATTAATTCATCAATGATTATACCAAATAATGATAAACTACAATTAATTATTTATCTATTAAAAGATAACATTCACTGCCTAATCGTTTTGAGATATCTTATTATCAAAACAAATCATTAAAAAAAAAAACAAATACATAACACACTCTTATATTGAAAATTGCATAGTTATAAAAATAAGAATGTATAAACAAAATTGATTTTCAACTAGGTACACATTGTAATTTTATTATAGTTGTCTATGAATCTCGGCTAAAATTAACATAAGAAAATATGATGAATATATGATGATTTTGTGTGTAAATAATCAAAATAAAATTGTATTATTGATGAGTATTACGTATGGTAACGTGCTAATAATGATTATTTTCTATCCTTTCTTACATATTTTTATAAAACTTTGTATCTATATAATATAAATATATATACTTGCGTTTAGTATGTTCATCCCACACGACCAACGATTACGTTTTACGACAGATATTTATCGGTGCTGAGGAGCACAATAATAGCAATATTATTATGATTATAACAGCGATGGCGATGGAAATGAAATGGCGTAGGTCCGTTTTATTGTCAGGGACGGTGGCGTCTGATAAATACAGACCATTTGACTCGTCCCGAAATAGGAAATTTTATTTACCTGAGCGTAAAATGGCCATTTCGTCAGATTTCCAACCCTTAGGTTCCCATTCCCATTTTTGGCATAAAACGTTATTGCTATATGCGAAAATAACTTGTGTGCCCTCCCGTGGTGGTAAAATAACGACTTATAGCTACTATATAGCTATTGCCTTTGTGCGAGGTGCAAGCGTTTAAATAAAAGCCTTTTTTTAATTTTTTGATTTTTTCAACTTACGGAACTTGTCAGCACACATTCTGGTTTATTCTGAAACCCCTTAGAAATAATACATTAACGGGAATTTTAAAAGTATTTATCATGCTAATTTTTTTTACAAAACATTAAGTAATCTCTTTACTGGTTAAGTTAGGTGATATTAGGTTGGAGACAATCCATTGCAATGGTGCGGTAGGTATATGTAACCTACTCAACGATCACAGGAAATATACTTTTAAAGTATTCTTTTAATTTTATATATGTACCTATAATTCATTAGTAGGTAGGTACCTATAATGACGGGTTACAAAAACATATACAACTCGATCACAATCAAGTTGTTATGAGTTATGAGTTATACCTACCTATATTGTCATCGTGTTATCTGAAATGTATATTTTTATTTTTAAAAACCCATTTCGTTTCATTGGATTTAAGTGCATACCGACATGTCAGTGGTTATAAATTATAACTAGAACCGGTCTATATTGTGTTTCATATAAATTATAATTGTACGTTGGGCTTACAATAGCTTCCACTCCTGTCTCCATAACTAATAAGTAATAATCGTAGAAGGTACATTTTTAAATTTAGACTTACATAATATGATAATAATAAAAATCATGTGTATAGTAATTAATAACGCTTATAAAATAAATACCTATTACTACAACATTTACTTTTAACCTTTTATAATTTAAATTAATTAAGAATTATTGTTGTATAACAATAATGATTAATGCCTATCGAACTCATATCAGATATGATTCTATAGAGATTCTATCATCATCTATAATAGTTATTATATTATTTTGAGTTATGGATTTTCGTTATTATATTCGAACACATATATGTATATATAAATAAATCTCAAGTAGTTGATTGATGGAAAAAATACAAACCTTCGTTCTATATGTTGTTGATAGATATTTCCATAAACCAATATAATAAGAATCCCAAGGAATATTATACATATGTACGATAAAAGTAACCTTTAAATACATAGGTGCTATTAAGGAAACCAAGATAACGTAAACCTAATATTTCATACTTGTATTATTTTTCAGCATATTTTCATCTGCGACTTTAATATCATGTATTTGTTTCAATCTCCTATATATTTTTGCCATACTAATTTTACTATTATCATATTTCCATGCATCGGTTTATTTTTAACGGGATATGAATTCGAAAATTTATATTTAATAAACTCCCATTTATTATAAAACAAAATCTATTACACACATTTTCTATATAATAGGTATTGAGACTAACTTTAGAATTTAGCATACAGATAGGTTTTAATAGGAAGTGGTAATTAATTGTTCTTATAATAATTAAAACAATTATGTATATATACTTATACATTATAATATAATATACATAACATGTATGTGAATTCTCGGGCATTTTTTTTTTACAATCAAAATCGTTAAATTAATAGAGAATTATTATTTTTTAACTATACGTACCTACCTATAATAATATAAATCCAATAAAGTCTAAGTGAGATAAACTTTTTCGATGTTATAATAACAATTTTATTATTATTAAATAACCAACCATTTCATTTTGATTGTCGAAAACGACTATATTTTTTTTCGTTAACTCTCAAGGCCTTAAGAAAATAGTTCAAATAAAATAAATAAATATATCCAAATATATCACGGTCTCTCAGTAATATTCTTACGGTTTATAGTTTGAGAAGCACAGGCTTAAATAATAAAAAATAATATGACTTCTCAAAAGTAAAATTAGAAATATAAGTTACTTACTTAAGTTATTATTAGTGTAATATTCTCATAATACAGTTCAAAAATATAATTTATAATAATATTTCAACTGTTAATGAAACAAATTTAAATATTATAATAACTTAAGGCTATATAACTATAGTTAAAATAGGACCGGCTTTGATAATTCATTATATCCTTTTCCTGAAGGCTGCAAGTACCGATAAGTTCCTTTCAAAAAACCTCAATTGAACCACACTGGAAAAAAAAACAATAATGTCTATGATGTTCAACGTTCAGTAGAAATTTAAAAAGCTTTTAAGATGTTAAATAACAAAGTTTTCAGTGCACTGTATAGATGTGATGCTGATGTAAAAATAAAATACGTCTCAAGATTCCATCAATGATTTTTGATGCATATTAAATATTTTACATTTAACGTACGCCAACATGCTAAATGTAACACAAAAATATTGTAATATATTATGTAGATTATATTTTATGTTGGTTACCTATTTCATTATTTGTTTTTTTATAGATAAACTATTAAATACCTTCTATAAGAGTACTTAACATTATTCCAGAAATATAGAATCAAGATTATTTTACTCTGATAATTACTTATGGTTTAGACATATCTTATGAAAAAGCTTATAAAGAAAAAAAACATCACTAGATAAATTGGTACGTTAGAAATTTAACACATCAAAATTCCTATATTGCAAGTATATTAGATGAAGTAAAAACAATGAGTCTTTATAATTAGAAAAAACCACAGTTTTGTGCATAGGTACATGATAAAATTTATAAAACACACAATTCATACTAAAATACAATTTAATATTAATTCAACATATAAAATATAATATGTCATAAATAACCAAATAAATAAACATATTAGTAGTCGACTATTTTAATGTACAAAATATAAAGGTATGTACCTAATAATATCTAATGCATAAATATTTTGTTTTATTCAGTTTGAATGCCTATAAAGTTCTAAGTATTTTTTTATAAACTATTATTATTGTTGTACCTACTTAAATTCTGATAAACTAAAATTAAGTATTTATTTAATCATTGTTTGAGTATTCAATATATATTCATGTAAGCAAATTATAAGTACATGAATTTATGATAATATATTATATCTAAGCTATTATAATAAGGTCTTCCTAATTCTAGTTACGAACATGATGAAGATGAGATGCACATCTACGGTTCTTATCTAATCCCTTTCCGCAATTGTAGCAACAAGATATTTGCATTTAGTTATAAATATATATTTACCAACGGACCAACAACATCTATAATATCCATACACATATTATTATCATATTCAGTATAAAGTATTTGTCGACCATAAAACAATCAGATTAAGGGCGCTTTGATTTATGTTTCTAGTACAAATATTAATGGAATCATCCAATTTGGTTAACGAATATATAATACAATAAAGTAGAAACGGAGTAAAATGGTATATTTTTCGGATTAAGTTAGGACGTATCGCAAGAATATATTAAAATAATTATTAATGGTTTTGCCGTATGTATAGTGGTTATTTTATTGTGTAAAACATTTACCTGATACTCAAGTTACACTTTTTAATGTTTTTCATGATACATTTAAAGGGAAAATAGATAAAATTGCCAAATAAAAAATAAAAATAAATATTAAAATTATAACTTACAATATTAGTGAAAATAAGTAAACGGTGATATTCTAATATGTTTCAAAAAAAATCTCTCAATATATATATATGGATATTGGATACCGATAGTCAAATTAAATAATTAACTTAAATAATAATTTTAACTATAGCAAAAGACAAATTAAAACAACTATTATGGAAATTAATAACATAGTACCTATGGACCTATATTAATTTTTAATTTTACTTTCTTTATTTAGAACAAACAAAGGTTTATTAAGAATAATCGATATTTTTAATAGAAACAAATCAATTACGTTTATGAGTTTCCGTCTGGTATATGGAAGGGGTGTCATGAATCGTTTTTACAAAAATTGCTCAATGGAGTATAAATTCGGGACGAAATTCCAAAAGCTTTTGACGACCGATGATTAATTGATTGACACGAAGAGTGGGCTACAACGGGATAAATAATTACACTATTTTTGTCCCGGTATTTATATTTATATTTTATAACAGTATACTGAGTATAGACATATATTATAAATGCCTTATAAAACTAATTAATAATTATTGTTTACGCCTGTTTATTACGTATACAGTTGAATTCTATTCTTTCGACCGTAAAAGATACTATAAATTGCACTATAGTTTATTAGTTTATTGTTTCAAAAGTCAAAATACTTTAGTATAGTTTAATATTTGACATGGCTACAACTACATGTTTATCATGTACCTATATCTACATGGTATATAGGTATACCATTTATTTAACATTTGGTTTTTAAGTTGATTTAAATAAATTACTTATATAATAATATTACAATTAGGTATATATTATTATTGTATTTGGTTTTTAAAGTTTAGCACTATCTACGTACAGCAAGTTTTATATTCTCGATGTGTCCACTGTCCACCAGTTAGTTGAGTCAAATGCTATGATATAGAACAAATGGACCTTAATAATAATAATAAACCAATCAATAAAAATATCAGTAGTAAAAATAAAAAATGTTAATAATTAATAATTTAATATTAATTTAAATTAAATTAAATATTTTGTGTTATTCTAAGAAAAAATTATGCTTTAGTTCTGGTTTATATCTAAATTATAAAACCAATGATAATGTTCATAATAGATTCAACGATAATGGTATCGTGCCGTACATTACAGTTAACAAATTCTTAATTAAAGGGAAAAAATGGGGGTGAGCACGCTTGATGACCACTCAGTGTTTATATTTTTTGTTCTTTTAATCATTTTCTTTTTTTTTTTTTTCATATTGTCATCATATTGATTTCTTCTTGGTGCCATATGGGACAGCTATATACTCGTTTATTGGACTGAAGTCTGGAATAGTATGTATTATATTTTTTATGCTCCATCCCACGTGTGTAGGTTAATTTATCCGCAAGAAGGAAGCGTAAAGTGTCATAAAATTCTTGACGTTAATATTTTATGAGCGTCTGCAATTTTTCCTGACTCTATAACCTTGACCCGTCGTTTAGTGTAATAATTATAAAAACTGAACACATATATTAAGACTTACTACTTAGTGAAATAATATTCAGATACGCAATTTTTTAACAGTAAAAAAAAAAACCATAAACATTTTGAATGGCCTTTAAATAGAGTATTATTTACATCAATAATCCCAGTTGTACCTACTCATGGGAAATTAAATTCAACTATGTTTGGTTTAAGACTTAGCAAGGAAAAAAAACGAATTGTTATTTAAATAATAATAATTATATAGTGTTCAGGTGACAGTACATACACTTTGAATTCAAAATACCTAAACATGGGTTTTCTATGACAAATATGACATAATAATATCATTATTATTATTATATTCATATATGTATAATAGTACATGTAGGTACCATTTAAACATTTAAAACCCATACCAGGATGATAGTAATAATATTACAATCGTGTGGAAAAGTATAATATATTATTTCAAAAGCTTTTTCATAACTTAAATTAAATACAATCAAATATCATACTACGTTTTTCTTGTTATCTTATAAATAGTTTTAATTATATTTTAAGTGCATATTTCAATTGCAGTTGATATATTTCTATGCAAACACTATTTCTTTGAGGTACAATGTAAAATGTGTTATAAATATTATTTATTCTACTGATTGATGTAAACATGATAAGTCACTTAACACGTTTCTATTAATAATGGGCCTATGTTTGGGCAACCAAGCCTGTATCACTTCAAAGCTTGACAAATATAGCACCTGCTTACGTATAAATTTTGATCGGTCTTAAGTTCTTAAAGTATTAAGTTCTTGAATGTATAAAAATAATTGATTCGATATTATTTTTAGATCCTAAGTAGAGCGAGGAAATGTACATATATTGGTTTTGAAACTATGTGTTTATTTATTTATATAGGTACCATTCTGTCACCATGATTTGAAAAACAATTCGAGAGGGATTACTGGTAAAAAATTTGATCTAGATGGTAATTTTAGTGGTAAAATAAAGATATTTCTGGTCATTTTCTTAATTAATAGAAAAAAATAAATATTTAAGCGTTAATTTGTTTGACAAAATCAATTTTGTTTTTAGTATTGTAATTCTTGAAAAAACAATTATAGAGATTTAAATTTAACACCATTAGATGTGATATTAGATTTCCTATTAAGGATATTATTTTAAACATATTATTTCAGCTCTTTTTGTGTAATTTGAAGCCATTCAATTTTTTTTTTTTCATTCATAACATTTCATTTTCGTGGTAAAATACTTGTAAATAAAATCCATGGTTTCTCATAATTTGTTTATACAAAAAATTATACTATATCTAAAGTACATGATGACAGATATTTTTTTTTAAGACCAATATAATGCTATTTACACCACGTCAGTGACGTATCCAGTTATTTTTTTCGGAGAATGTTATTAAAAAAAATGTTTATATATGAAACGAAATAGTTTTTTTTTTAATTTCGGAGGTGAAGTGGGTTATCCCCCTTACCACCCTCTGGATACGCCACTGCACCACGTACACCATTTTGCAGTCGGTACATAGGTATGGACTTAGTATTTATAATAATATGCCATATTTTGGAAAATATGTGTTTAGACTATCGAATTAAGAAAATTATATTATATTTATTATACAGGGCGATTCACTAAGCATGCTCCCTTTTTTTAAGGACTATTCTCCTTAATACAAACATTTTAATAACTAAGAAACTACTCATTTAAATTTTGAAACCCCCCTTTCTTGTTTGAAAACCAGAAGTTTGTGTCGCCGCATTATTTAAATAGGTAGTACAGAAAAGTTCAAGAATTTTAAAATATAGTCTATGAGTATATTTAAAGTTCTAAAAATATTGTTTGAATAAACTCATTGCTAAAGGAAAAATGAGAGTGAGCACGCTTGATGAAACACTCTCATTCCTATAATATTATAATTTATAACATATACTATCCTTAATAACCAGTGTTATACAAAGATAACCAAAAATGTATCTATATAAGATAACAGATAATCCATTTAAAAACTATCTAGATAAGATAATAGATAAAACTTAAAATATTTATCTAGATAATAAATAAAAGATAACCGCATTTATCTAGATAAAAAAAGATAATTTAAAAAAGTTTCACAATTTAAAGCTTACATTAATTGTAAAATGGAAATTTTGTTATAAATAAAATAATATAAAGTATTATATATTTATCTAATATATTAGGTATGTCATCATGATTTATTTCCTTTAAAATAATCTTTATTTATTTTACTAATTTGGAGACACAAAATAAGTACATTTTTTTTTTGCTTAGTAGTCTTAGTACCCAATTATAATTTTTAAACAAACATTACATAACAAAACTTTTTTTTTAAAGATATTGCATTTATTGTTACTGACTTAATAAATTTCCAATCGAATTTGAATAATTGATAATTAGTTTTTTGTATTGTTGACAAGACTATAGTTATAACTTGTAAATAAGAACACTGACACGGTATAATGATATTATTTTGATTTCGTGATTTTATTTTTAACAAGAATTACCTATAAGGCTATAAGGTTATAAATCTATAATACTCTTGTGATGAACATTGATTTACGAAAATAATCTTGAGCGTACTAACTCCCAAGTTATACAGAGCGTTACATACTACGAGACACTCAACCGAGAGCGATATCAAACTTAAAATAAAATTAACATAAAAAAAAATTATCTAGATAATTTATATCAGATAACCATTTTATTTATCTAGATAAGAAAAAAAGATAAATATTTTTATCTAGATAATGCACAACATTGTTAATAAAAGATTTGTATTTTTGTACCCTTTGTATCTTCTTTGTTCTGAATAAATGTCTTTTTTTTGTATAAACTGATTTTAAAAATTACAATGATTGTCAAATGTAACACTAATATTGCAGTCAAAGGTTTTTTTTTCTACTGATTATAGCATTAAATTGTATTTCTCATCCACATAATATTTTAATTTTAAAACAGGTTCCTATATCTTATCTTTGTTTAAAGTTTAAGTACCTATAACCTATTTCGTTATGTAAAACATAATATAAAGTTATCTTCACTGTATAAGCGAGTGTTGTATGTTTTCTACTTTTATAAATGTTGACAATAGAAATAAACAAATTAAGTAGGTACCAACCCACTACCTACGAAATCTAAATTTAAGTAATAAATATTCCACACCACTAATTGTAGTGTTGTACGTAATAAAACCCAACATGATTGTATCATGTAATTATTTAACTATTACTTTGTACATTTTGTAATATTATTTTATACCTAATGAAATTATATCGCATACGACCAAAATAATAAAACAAATACAAATATTTGTAAAATACAAATTAATTTTACTTTAAAAAAGATAAATAATATCAAATAAATATTTTGTATATTAAACTCATTAAAAAATGTATAGGTATTCAAATAGTTATAATAAAAACCTGATTTCTATATTAGTTATTACAAACCGCTTAATCCAAAATCCGCTCATTTTATATAAAAGTGAGGACCAATCACCATACATTTTATAATTAGTTTTTCATTTGTCAAAATTTAAAAAACTTTAATTTATAAAAGAAAACATAGGATATTGCATTGCTATGCCTAAAGTAGATTTTGAGAGTATCTTTTCATTGAGTAAGTCACTGTAATGGATATGTCAACTTTAATTAAATGAAGAATCATTGAATACGAAAAACTATTCAATAAGCGGAGACTGTATGCCAGCATCTATTTCTATTGGTATTTTATAATTTATTTATATGACTATTAGTGATATACTCTTATATTAGAAATACTGTAGGTTTTACCAATTTTTACCAAAAATATCGCATTCGTACATGATATTAATGTTATACTATATAATATAATTGTTATTAACCACCTATATCAAACTAAGTCAATACCGCGAACTGTAGAATGTGGTGTGAATAGCTCAAAATTAGTCGTAAACATTTTAGGTGCTGAGCCGATAATATATCCACACGAGTTTTTCTCAGTGAGGCCCAGTAATCTTTCGATATTAATTTAAAAAAAAAAATTAAATAAAAATAAAAATATAGTTTGACCGACCGTCCTCACTCAGAATCGTTTTTCGTATGCAATGATTTATCATTGAGTTCAAACTTAACAGGTTTTTCGCAGTTTCCGTCGATCCGTCGTTTTAAATTCGAAATCAAAAGTGTGTGGTTGCATGCAACAATCTCGAATAATAAAATTTTCCCTAATTAGACAAATTCTATGTATAGTTAATTGTAAATTGGGAACAATAGTTTTTCCCGAATATCTTGTGATTGTTTGATTGCAATATACACTTATCCCTGTAGGCTGTAACACGCTAGTATGCCGTACAAACAGTAAAAGTGCTCCGAATAAATTATTTGGCTATTAAAGCTGAGAGATTATATTAGTATTGCTGTAGCGCCATTACTTTCGAGTTGACATTTTCACGACAATGGGAACAAATACCGAGATACTTTTGAACCAAGCTTTATAGTAATTTATAAACAGTTTTATTCTGAGTAGGTCAAATAGAATAATATATAACTTACGTAATATAACATTTTGAAAACATTATATATTGTATTTCAAACCAACTTATTACAAAACTAATTTGGGAATGTAAATAAATCGCATACTTAATAAATCGTATCCCATTGCTAAATCTAGTATCTAGGATCCTTCCTAAATAGAATAAATTTAAAATCTTAGGACGTTCAAATCATATAAATCTCGACATATGTTGTGTAAAGTATATAGGTAACAATGTATTGTGATCCATATCTCAAGTCCTTCCCCGTTCATATTGCGTCTGAACGGTCTTGTGTATTAATTATAATTTTAAAACCTTCATAATTTTTTTTTTATTTCTAACTAATCAACTAATTACCAACTCTTTATTATACTGTCGGGTAATTATTTAAATTGATTAGTCATTACACACATTTTTTTGGTCCATTGTTATTATTGTTAATTAATTTTGGTGTCTACAGTCTTTTTAAAAAATATAATCAAACTTACAATATTTTTCTGAAATTTTTTAGGTTTAAACTCGTTTTGAATATCAATCACTATTTTTTTTTATATAAAAATGAATATAATATTTTAAACGTATAAATATCGAATATTTTTACATACAATTTATTATTTAAAGGTTAAATAATGAGATAAAAGTTTTGGGATAATCATTAACTTCAAAAAAAAAAACCCATAAAAGTGGAGCCAACAAATGAGTATAATATTTAAACTAATTCCCTCTGGTATTCTAATGTTACCATTTTTAACTTAAATAAAACTTTTGGTTTGATTGCATTAAATGCAAAATAATTTACCGAAGGTTCATTCAAACAATCATATGTATCCCTTCTATATACGCCATCGAATAGACCAAAATATATTAAAAGTCGTGAAGGGTGGGATTAATGCTAATTATACATTTATATGACAGTACACTCGTGTATATATTATTACTGACTAGCCTACTAAAGAAAGTATTAGCCATAATATACGATACTTAATTTTCTTATTTTTGTTATTTTCATTAGGTGATTGTATCGTATTATAAGCCATAATTATGTATAACATTATATAAAATATAACAAAAGAAAAAATATTAAACAGTGTTAAGTGAGTAAAACATAATTTGGTTTTGGTAACATAAATATTATGCTAAGCTAATCTCGTTTTATGAAGACCGTCATACGAACTTATACTTTTGCAAAACACTAAAGCCAAGTAAATTATCCAATAGTATATAGTCTAGGTAATTACACAATATCTCAGTAAAGATTATTATCACAATATCACCTATATATTATATCTGTATGCCTATTGCCTATATATACTTGTCGTTAATTTATAAATATAAATATACACGGTACACAATGGTTTAAAATAAAATTAACAACAACAAAATAAATTTTATTTTTAATTATATCCAATTTTGTTGTAGGTACTTACCCTACACATATTCGGTTAAAGTTTTTTTATGATAAATTATTTACGTAAAGAGTAAAACACAACTTATATAAATAAACGTAATGATTATTTTTGTAGTCGGAAATGTTTACATATTCAATAGTAGTAATTATAAATGTGTATATATCCTTGGCCTTTATTTTGGTTATCATAATATTTTACTTAAGTTGTATGATTTTTTTATACACAATATTCATTTATTATACTTCCCCCCCTCCCAAAAAAAAAATAAACAAAAATTGTGAAATATTCTTTAACAGTAGGTATGCATGGGAACTCAAATATTTATCTTTAGATAAGTACCTATTCAAGTTCTACAGTTTTGAAATTCGAGATTCTGGTTTTCACAGTTTATCAGATAGTGCCTAAATTTCAATAGCAACAATAATTTTAATATTATATTATTCTTCAAATACAATAAAGTAATCAAAGTTTTTGTATAAAACTAAAACTTTTGCACCTAAACTTTTCTGTTTAAGATTATATAAAATGGAAAAAATAAAACGAATTTTTATATAAAGGATCATTTACATTTATAAAAAAAATAGTTTTAAAGGTTAGATTTGAAATAGACAAACTATAAATCTTAATTTAAACCTTAAGCACATCATAATACGAATCAATTATTGTTATATATAAATAATACCTAAACCAATTGTCTATAAATTTAATAGGTTTGTCATTATTATAAATATAAAATTACATCTTTACTTTTTAACACTCCTTGAATTTGAATAAACGTCTGTTTATTAATGCGTAATCCTGCCTATGCTGTAATATAAGTCTTGTGTATTATTCTTGTATAAAATAGGTATCATATTGAAAGTTTAACGGCCTTTTATTCAATGCATCTATGTGTGTCTTTTTTTTGTTGCAAATTGTGAATGACATGGGTGCAGTCTTCGTTTTCCAATATAAGAATGTACATGCAACATATTGTAATTAAATGAAGTGTTATTGTTTATAGCAGTAATTGCACAGTATTGTCTTACAAAAATTATACATGAAAAATTATTATAAGGAAAATAAAGAATAATAATATATTTTATCATAGTATTATTTGTTTTGTACATAATAGACAATAGTACGTATTTTAGAGGTATATATTATAATATAAACTTATTTTTATTTTCTATAAATAATAAATACGTGTTTGTTTATTTATTTATTTATTTTGTTTAATTTCATATATTTATATGAATACTGGGTCTCACTGAGAAAACTTGTGTGTTGGCCCAAGAGTTCTAAAACAAATTATATACAAAATAACATGTCTTGTATTTTTAAAACATGATTAAAATTGAATTATTTTACATTGATTAGAGTAAATTATTTAATTTCTATAATATTATTAAATCATCAGAAGATTCCAATAACCATTGCAAAATGTTTGTTTTTTTTTTTTTTAATAAATTAATAGATACATTTTTTATTGAGGATAGTATTTTGTTATATAATTTGGTTCCAATTATTTCAAAATATCTACCAAATGTGGTTATTTTAGATCTATTTATGATTAATTTTTTTTTTTCATATAATGTCGTCTACCTATGTTGTAAATGTTTTCTTAAATTTATATTGAATCTCAATATATAGAAAACAATCAAATCAATTAAGCTAGCTTAAATATCTTAAATAAAAAGTTATTAGCATAACTTTAAACATGTAAAAGTCAATAGATAAAATATAATTTTATACTTTACTTATACGCCCAGGGAATACAATTGTCAAGTGTACACAGATTTACTTATAGTTGAAAGACTAATGATATAATAAACAATTTTGTTTAAATAAACGATTTGTGTATATTTTAAATACGAAAAAGTATATATGCATTTAGGTTTTAGGTAGAAAACATTGAAAAATTAAAATTAAAACAATAAGTACCAGATTAAAATACTATGTAACGTACCTACCCGTTTAATGTATAAAATAAATTTAACGATTAATATATATTTTTAATACCCTATTGAATAGAAAAATGCTCTAAAATATTTTCCCATCAATACATCTTACAATATTGGTATTTCGTTTTTTTCTTCAATCTGAAATTTATTGTAGATTAAAATATACATTTTTCAATCTTAGCAGTAGGCACGTTAATATGTATAATACAGTTTTGAAATAAATTATGTTATTGATTGATTCATCTATGCGAAGACAGGCTCTTGCCTCTTAAGATTTGAGAATGTAGTTCTCGTATTTTTCATAGGTAATTCTCGTACTTCTCAATGAGCATAATATGTGACAGACGTGCATCACTTTCGGTCTATTGGTTGAACAGTTACAGCCACGAATTGAAAACCGGAAACGTCAATAAGGTGGGTTTGATTCTAATGAGTGGTGGCAATGCTGACTGTGATGAAGTGAAATAAATATAAAATGACGTATGCGCAACAACTTTTATTGTACGAAAAAAATTAACCTACGTTAGATGCAGCAATTGTATACAATATATTATTGAAATAACAGTTCAGAAAAATAAGAAAAATAGGGCGAAAAAATCAAAAATGCTGCATTTTTGTTAATATGTTCAGTGATGAGAACTGATTTATATCCTAAAAGTCCTCTAAGACTAGATGGGCGGAAACTCCACTAAAGCACTCTTTGTGTTAACAAAATCCAATTCTTTTAAATGCCTAACTTAATTTTTTTGTAGGGATTGGAAACTTTATTTTATTATGTTTATAATACTTGAAATATCAGAGTATTGGTGACTTATAATACCTTCGCAATTGTTAATAAATATATAGATACTAACACAGATTTTCTTATTATATCCTGATATTAATAGCATTGTAGTATATAATATAATATTTATTTGTTATTGATTGTTATTACCTAGGTACTAAATTTGAGTTAAATGATATACCTAATATGATTGTACACAAAAAACGATTCTGAGCGAAGAAGGCCAGTCATCCTATGATATTATTATAAGTATATTTGAATATTTTATGACATTATTGTGAATTAAGTAATTTCTTTGAATGCTTACGTGGAATCTTCTTTTAAATTTTCAATCCTTAGCTATAACATTTTAAGATTTTATAAATATTTAACTACAAAATCGTTTTTAAATTCTAAATTTGATAAATATTGTCAACATTTGAACATTAAATGCTTATTAAAAAATGTGTCTCAATGTATTTTTAATATTTTTGAACTGCTATTGTAAATCAGCAGCCTTGTACTAAATGTACACACTTTTTTGGCCCAACGAATAAAAAGAAAAAACTAAAAAATTTGAAACTAACTGAAAATGTCAGTAAACAGCTCAAAGCAAATTAAAATATTTTTAAAAAACTATGTTGTATAAAAATTGCTAGTGTAAACATTCAGTGAAAAATGAATGTATCTATGGTTATTTGTTTTACAGTTAATTTTCCCTCGAGGAAAGCAATATGCTTCTAGCAAGTTCTAGCAAAAATGCCCTTAACAAAATCTATTAAATTCGGCTGAGTAAATTGGTATAATTTTTTTGGGAATCGGATAATGTTCTAGTGCTGATGACAAATTTCACCCCCCCCCCCCTAGAAAATCTTGGGTCCTAGAGAAATCTATAAATTGCCTAGCTGAATCTAACTTATTCCTAGCACATTGTTGATACCAGTTTCGTAGTTATAGCATAATGTGCTAGTGCCAACATATCGTATATAAAAATGTATAATGTTGCGTGAAAGCATACAATGTTATTTCACTTTCACTGATTAGCTTTTATTGTACAAATTTGAAGATGTACAATTTTTTAGAATTTTCCAATGTAAGAAGTTATACTGCTATTATACTTTTTTATAAAATTAATCAAAAAACTGATTATGTTATTACCTACCAAAGAAACAAATGTTTTGTTGAAATATTTTATAAAAATAGATAAAAATGGAGTACAATTGAATGGTATAGCGAAATTTTGAATTTGAGTGGTGGGTGGGCTGGGGCGACATCTCGCCAGACTACCCGTCCAAGTTTTGTTATAACTCGATTTCTAGTGGCATACAAATGGCGGGGATGGTCATACAAATGTCATGCTATAAAGGTTACATACCAGAGAATACCAAATTTCGGTATGAGGTGGACTGGCGTGACGTACGTAAAACGTTTCTTCATAGTTGTTTCATATTATATAGTAGGTGGGTATTAATAAATAATAATAATTGTTTAGAAAACACAGACCACAGTCGTTGTTGACATTAAGAGTTGAAATGCATTAGCACGCATCATTGACCACTGTGCCTTTATTTATATTCAATAAAAACTCAAATCAGTTCTTCAGGTATCTAATTTTTGAAATAATGTAAATTTATTTAACATGTTATTATAATTAAAAATAGTATAACAATAAAACGCGTTGAAAAAATCTATATTAGTTATAATATATAGGTTATAACTTATAATGGATGACGTCATACGTGAAAACAAATTACAAACACTTTGATAATTCAAGTGTCATTATCAAAATAACATGTTATTCCCAGTTCCCATAAAAAAAAATAAAAATAAGATTTGTTTTATTAGATAATTATCTTGTGGTTTATAATATGATACATAAATAATAACTTCTATTCTAAATAAAAAAAATCTTGTTTAAAAAAAATTATTTTGATAACATAAAGTTCACTCTGTCCTATTTATTGGACTTCAAATCTTAGTAAACATTTATTATTCGGGACCCTTTGCTGAAAATTTCTACCAAAATGTGGCTTTCCTGAATTTTTTTTTACATGTTTTGTCAAAATCTAGTCTGATTTCCCTATAAGTGTCTAATTTGAGTGTGTAGGGTATACAATTTTAATATTTTATATCTGTGTAACAGTGTGTGCGTGTGTGTTAGTATAATGTGTAAGTAAAATACTTTTATTACATTAAACTACTAATGCGATCCATGGAATAAACAATTGAAGCACGTTTATAAATTTATAATTGTATCGTATTCATCACAAACGTCTGAAATTGTACACGTCTTGTACTTGTCGGCTAATTTAATTTAAATTTAAATATTACATTTCAAATCAAACCAATTCGTCCCCGTTTAAGTTTTGAGACACCTAGTAGCTTCGGATATTATGTAGAGCATTGAACAGAATAACAGTACTCGGGTTTCCAAAACACAATAATGTACTCATATAGCTATCGCCGACGTGGTCCACGTTCCCACGCACACATATAAATGTGAATATATTATTAATTCGTATCAGATATTACGGGTCCGTGTTAGGCACTCCTAACGGTGCTCCTTCGCTTTCTGTTTGGGGTCCGCGAAACGACTACACTTACGCGGTAATGGGTAATGGCCTCGGCGTAATTAATTTCTCTCGAGAAGAGCTGTCGTCCAAAATTGGATGGCTCATCCGTCACCGGCTTAGCAATTCGGTGTGTCGACGACCGACAGCAAGAAAACGATTTTGTTATTAAACGCAGTGCATGCACCGATCCTTTTATATAAAACATTAGATACTAATTATACCTGGTCGAGTGCGCAACTGTTATCGTGGAAATTAAGTTCAGAGCAAGTAGTAACAGCAGTACACACAGATATTGCATATAATAATAATATATTAGTATTGTTATTATTGTGCACTAGTGACTAATCCAAAAGTCCAGCCGGGGCCGTCTATATTAAAACAAACGGTTGGTTTTTTTGCTATTTTAAATATTATTGTTAAGATTTTATTACAACTTACAGGCCCGTCTTACTGCTCGTATGTACTGGCAATGTACTGTAGCCACTGGTCGATAGTGACAAGCCGTTATCCTGTGTCGGATTGGCAGCATCAATATAAATATATAAAGGACAACGACACAATTATTTACGGACATTCGTGTTATACCGTATAATATAGGGAAATAGAATATATTGCATGATACCTTATTACTTACTATCCAAGTAACTTGAGAGTATTTTGCTACGACGTTCATGATAAATATATTATGAAGAATTTTAACATTGATTGTTTTGTTTCTAAATGGACCACATTAAGATGGCTGCAATTTAATATACATTATATTTAAAATTCCAATTCGAAAATAGTTTTTTTCTTATATAGAATAAACTTGTAACTCACGAAAATATAAATGTATTGTATATTATATTTATAAAATACATAAAACAATAAGATATAATAAGGTAGGTATCAAAACTAAAAACAGTTTAGTGAAAAACACTTTGTTCCCATCCCAGTAGATATCGATCGGTTGAACTATTCAATATATATATCAATTTCCTATTGTTTGTGGGACACAATGCATCTAATAACACAGACTTGGATTTTACATTTTTTTTTACTAAGTCAAGTACAGCTGTCAGTAGTCACACAAGCAATAGGCAAAGAGTTACTACTTCAAAACTTAAGCTTCCGTTCCAAAATAAATTGTTTAACCTATTAATTATAAATAATTATTCAGGATAATGAAAAAAATTAAATAACTATAAAATATAAAAACATTTCAACCATAAAATTATAAAATGTAATGTTCAAATTAAAATTTAGATGAACATTTTGTCGTTGTAAAACATTTAATAATAATTTTTGACTATTTTATTTAAGATTTAAGTTATTTAAAAATATAATATTAGTTTGTAAAATTAATTATTATATTAGATAGTTTGTTTTTTTCAGGATAAAATATTTTTATATTATACGATTGTTGTAAGTACGTTTTTTTTGGTTTTTTAGTTTTGCTATGTTATTCATTTGAAAAGAAATATTTTTAATTTGATTGGCGGCATTCAATCAATAAAACATCCACAAATACGACGGAACATTCCATCACCCCATCACCACCAAGAAAGCCCTAATTTTTCTTAAAAGGCTTCCGAAGCTCTTCAATATAAAACTTCCCACCCCATTGGACATAGTCAAAAGTTTTCTTCTAATCGATTAAATACCAGTGTTTTTTTCGGACACCAAAATTAAACCATTTATCTTACATTGGGGTCACTCGGAGAGACAGGTTAATTTAAAATCTAAGTGAGAATTTCCCCTTGCCATATGTTAAGTTTGAATGGCTTTGAATTTAAATTACTGTTTTAAATTATTATAAAATATAGATATTATTGTGTTTTATTTTTGAATTTGAATTTAAAATGAAAAAATATAGTTGTATTCATTTTTATTTTTATTTAATCACAATTAAATCATGCATTAGAAATATATGACTCTTATTCATTTTATAAGTAGATATAGAAACAATATTATAATTATTCCTCTACAAAAAAATAATAATTTATCTGTATAATTGTTATCTTATTTCCATTGTAATAAATTTTTTTCATTTTGAAGGTTGTGATCATTTCAAACAATGTGCCAATTTTTTTAAAAGTTTTCATCAAAATCCATTTAGTATTGAGTTTGCCAAGAAAACAATCTCCCTACTGACATTGACAGCTTATATATTTGAAAATACTTTGGTAGACCCACAAATCCTTTTTGAAAATACGGTAAAAAAAAATTGGGAAACCTGCTTTTAGAACTATCTGTTAAAATAAAAATCAATCCATGTTTATACAATAATAAATACGCAAGTCAAATACAATAAAAATGTTTCCAAGCTTATTAGGATTTCCTATCAATTATAATTATTTTGATAAGTATACAAACATTATATTAGGATTTTGAGTTCTAGGTAAAATATCGACGGAAGAGTATGTATACATTTTTAAATGTCAAGAAATGTTACAGCTTAATTTTGTATGTCGAGTTATGACAAGTTTTCCACATTTTTAGATTACCTATTACAAAATTAAAATTATATTTTAATATTTATGAAAAATAAAGTTAAATTTACTTAAGAAAAAAATAAAATAAGAATTAATGATACCTATCATTAAAGTTTATAAGTTCAGGCGCTACCGACGATTTGACCTTATCTATTTTGGTTAACTTGATTTTTTTATTATAAGGTTTTACTATATTAGTATATAGAATCAGGCTTCCTGAATACAATTAAAAAGTCAGAGGAGAGAATTAAAAAAAATGCACAGATCTTAGCGCCTCTGTCACCAGTGTCACCAACACCAAATGATTCTAGGTTATTTAAAGATGTTATACACGAGGCGTCAGTAAAAAATTCTGACTCAAACATAAAAAAAAAGTTTTATGTTAACAAAAAAAAATATTTAAAATTGTTTTTTTCCTACGTTCGAATTTGTCTGCCAAAATTTTGACAACATCTATAATTATTTTGTGTTAGTGGCAAAAATAGGGAAGGATAAACCATCAACTCCTGGACTATATTGAACAAACCAGATGTATTCATTACACAATAATAAACTAGTTCAAAATATTAATTGGGAATTTGAAAAATGGATTTCATTAATATTACCTATACTTTATTCTCCAAATCGATTCTTAACATACAAATTATTTGAGTCTATTTTTATTTTAGTAGTAAAAATATTTTAAATCAATTTTAGAGAAACTATATACGATGAACGACCAACTTTATAATGATATTGAAACATCCCGCGTATTAATTGATTCCAATTTAATATAATTAAAATTTGACTGTGTCAGTAACGATAATTTGTATTAAAATTTATAATTTGTTTTTCAATCTGAAACGTAATTGTAATATCAAGACAACTATAACTTTAAAAAATTGTAGCTAAATTGCTACGCATAATATTTCCACATAATTTGTCAAGCAAATATAAATATTCAGAATAACACGTCATATAAAATTATAAAATAAAAAATATTAATGTGTCTATCATAATATGTATACATATAATATGCAATTTACATGTATCTTTTATATTTTATCACAACGCTTTAGTAATAGTGACGACTTCATGTTGCAAAAATTGTAGGGAGAGAAATTCGAGCAACAAAAATCAACGTACTGTTTGCGTAAGTTCAGACAAACAACTTGACCATTTGACGTGCTAAAACAACTGTGCAATTATAACCGTTCTAATAAAAATACTAACGAAAATACTTTCTATTTCATTTTTGCTCGAGATTGGTTCTTATAAAAAACAATTGCTTTGATTTCTAAAAAAATAATACTATAAAATATATTCAAATAATCAGTTTTTAAATGAAATGCAAGTTGTTCTTAAAAATGTAAATAAAAAGTTAATATTAGACAGTATATGCCCCGATAAATACTTACCTCCTCAAAAACAACTATCAAACAATTTATTATATTAAATATGGAGTTTTACAGTAAAGTTTTAAGAAAAACCATTTATTACTTCCGACTTACTTTTACAACTCTGTATTGAAAAATTTTATTTTATTCGATAAAATATTTTGAATGGTTTATGAAAGGATTACTTTATGTACAATTCAGATAATAATTATGATTTTTATATTTTAAAAGATCGGTAGTATAATATTGTTTTAATTCATAAAAATTTTTACGATACTTAGTATAATGATATACGATAATTTAAACAAAATATTAAAGATTCCATTATATCGTCAAAATTGTTTACACTCGGATGTTTTGGTTTAAACTTTAAGATTATAATACCGAATGCGTTATTAAAATAGATAATCAAGCATAGAAGTGGTAGGTTATCCATTTAATAAGGTTTTTCATTTTTATTAAAATTTGTAAAGTTTGATAACTTTAAAATAATTTTGATTACTCATAATCATGAATTGATCCCATTATAGTTATAATTTTAACAGTTTATTCATCATTTTAATAGAATTTCTTAATTTTTCCCTTGGTTTTTTTTCAGAATAATTACAAATAAAAAAAAAATTAAGAATAATATGATGACAAAATAATCTATTATTATGTTGTTTTTTATTGTATAATCATGAACGTGTAACTTGTTTGCTTTATCTGAAAAAATAAATATTGTGTGACAACTATAATTTAAGTAGGTAGGTTGTAGGTAAGTATTATAATATTCATAGTAATAAATATTTTATATTTGAATAAAAAGAATATATTATTTATTCATCGTGTATTTTAGGGGATGGGCAATGTATGCCAATACATTTCTAATTATATTATAAAAATATAAAATCGAAATAATAAAATAAAATATATTATTAAAATCAATATAATGTTTATGATACGTAGATATGAATTCTTATCTTGTATTGCACTATTAAATGTCTTAATATTTTATTATTTATACAGTTTACATAACTTTTTTTTGTTTGTTGTTATTTTCTATATTCTCTGCTTTTGAACTTGGCCTCTAGTACCATTGAGTTGACCATCCCTGATATATATAATAAATGTTATGTAGTCAAAGAACTTAACTTTAAAATATTAATATAAAACTTTGTCCTTATTGCCCCTTATTGTCACATCTATTTTCTTTCCAAGACAACTGAATTATTTGTTTACATGCTTTTGTGAACTGTAACCATAATATAGCTTAATTACAAATGAAATTGTATTAACTAATCATTCATTAAGTGATTTTTATACTAACAATCATAATCATAATTCTTAGTATTTCAGTTGTATTAAGATCTTATGGTTCTATTTATAAATGAAACATTTTAATTTTCAACTTTCTACAATGTTTGGAAACTGAATAATACATTTCAAAAGAGTTATCTTTAGGAATATAAAAAATATAAAACATATAATATATAAAAAAAGCAATGAATTCATTATTTATTGGTTTATTCTTCATATGCAAATCATTTTTTTTTTAGTTTTAAGTATCTAATTTAATTTTTAAATTTAAAAGAAATACATTTCAGTTACTCAGTATGAAGGTAGTAAAAAATAGAAAAATTGGGTCATTGTTGCATTTTAATATTATAAAACTAGGTAATCAATATTGTACTGAAAATATTTTGTAATCAAAAAAAACTTACCTAGTTATTTGTATATTTGAATATAACAGATATATTGATGTGGAATGTATAAAAACAGCTGTCAAGTAATTTGCATGAAAATTACAAAAGATATTCTAGTTTGAGTTTTAGTTCTTATTGATTATTTAAATAATGATTGTTTGTGATGTTCTTAAATAATTTTGTCTGCTGATTAGTATGCTTAAAAACTAGGACCTAATTAGATATTTCTTATGGTTCAGCTAAATATTTTCGATGACTTAGGGTATTGCTAAGACTTCTATTGTAAAAATGCTACAAACACTATTTGTTTGAAATGTAATTACCATCTTTGATATCACGAATATTCCTGATTTTGTTTTAATTTGTATGCGTCATAAAAAGCCATAACGTTACATAAATGTTCACAATCCAGATTTTAGTGAGTAATTTATGAAAATAGGGTTATATAAATGTTTTTATCATTGGTATTTTTATTGTAAATTGTTGAGTTTAAGTTAATTAAGTATTTATTAAATCGCCAAGGAGGATTTTTTAACTCTGTGTTTAGAATTATGTTTTTAATTGCCATGTCATTGTTTTGGAAACAAAAGCTTGTTTGTCTTACGTACTAGGTACGTATAATGATACAAAATGAGATATACTTGCTAGAATATCAGATCATCTTGGGTAATTTTTTAATTTTTTTAATAATTTTATCATAAACTGGATTTTTTTTTTATATTTTAAGTACGTCTGTATATGTATTAAATTTACAATGATATGTGTTTTTTTAATTTTTAATTTTTTTTTGTGTCTGTACACGTTAAGTAGTCAAAATAATGTTTCGATTTTCAACATCAGTATCTTGTTCGATGTGAAAGTGAATCTAGTTGGTGCATTCGGAAGTCATTTTTTAAAATTACCATTAGTTTTCAAAATCTTCAGGAAAAACAAACTAAAAATTAAGGAAAAACGGGAATTTGTACGCAAAATCGGTTTTGGTTTTTAGTGTAACTAAAACTAATGACCGTAGATACATAAAATTTTCACTGGTTATTTATAATAATATTTTCTATACATGATACAATTTACAAAATATTTTGACTTGTTTTGAGATGTTTACGGACATTTTTTGTTTCCAATTTTTTAGTTTTTTTTTTTTTTATAAATGTCAATCAAATGTTATTAGTTGGGTAAAAAAGTTTGAAAATTTAATACAAAGCTCATAATACATTATTACAATAGTAGTTGAAATATATTAAAAATACATAGTCACAATTTTTTTTTATAAGCATTTAAAGTTCGATTTTTGACAAAATACGTAAAAATTATGAAAATACGCAAATCATTTTGAGGTAGAAATTCATAAAAATTTTTCTTTTTAAATCTAAGATATGAAAATGTAATACAAGATTCTTCATAAGTTTGTCTACCTTTATCAAAAAAAAAAAAATGTCTATAAGAAAGTCTTATTAAATTTTTATGAGCGTTTGATGTTCATATTTTAACAACCTTGAATAATTACTCTATTTCTCATGTAGCGATTTTCTTATTATGCTGTAATTCAAAAAACGAGTGACTGTAGACACTTGAAATTTACACAACATGTTTATTATATTAATTCCTATACTTGATAAAATTTCAAAATATTTTGACTAGTTTTAAGTTGTTTACAGACTTTTTAAAATTTCAATTTTTTTAGTTTTTTTTTTTATAAATGTAAATAAAATTTTTTTTGGTGGGTCGAAAAGTCTGAAAATTTAATATAAGGCTTTTTATATACTGTTACAATAGTAATTGAAAAATATTAAAAATACATAGGCACAATTTTTTTTTATAAGCATTTAAATTTTGAATTTTGACAAAATTTAACAAAATCACGAAAATTATCAATCATTGTAATTAAACAATTATAAAATGTTTAGTTTTTATAACTAAGGATTGAAAATTTAAAACAAAGATTCTCATTAATGGTTCATTCTCCGGTTCATTCTGTAACCAAAAAACATAAAAAATAAATAAACACAGTTATTTTTACAGACATATTTTTCCACTAAATATATCAAATATTCATCTACTTAATCTTAAATAACGTAAAAGTATATTTTATAATATTTTTCCAGAATCACTGATAATTTTAGGTTAATAATTAAATAATATGAATAATATTAATTCAACTTACCACCTACCGTATAATAATAATATCAATATAATTTAAAATATCCTAGACTAACATACCGTCTCTGCTCAGAATCGTTTTTCGTATACAATGATATTATATCATTGAATTCAAATTCAATACCATCCATTATACAGTGACCTACTTGTAACCTACTGCACAGTGGAGCAACATCCACTTGACACCCTTTTTTTTATATCTATGCTATGCGGATAAATAGTATATTGTTTTTTTTGTTTCTAACAATATCAATGATATCTGTGTGTAATCTAATCAGTATTTCGTTTATTGATCTATTTTTCTGAAAGACTTTTTTCTATAAAGAAATTTGTATTTTTCAAAAAAAGATATGTGCCTACAATCCACCATTATTTGGATTATCATATTAAGTATCAAACGGTTATAGGATAGCAGCATTCAGTATATGTTTGGTCAAGTTAATTTTTTGTATTGAAACCACTAATGCCTGTTTCTGATTTATTGTCTGGAAAGGTTCCTTGTTTCCATAATTTATTATGCATTTTGAATAGGATTAGTTTTGCCTTAATATACCCTTATTTTAGATAAATACGAAAGGGATATCGTCTGAGACATATATGCAGATTAACTTTTGCTTTTATTATGACTTAAACTGTTATTTCATTCAATTATAATTAATAGCTTGTTAAGCTCAATACTATCCTTATTGCTATCAATACAGGATTCATATACTATCGGATTATCTTGTTTGTTTTTTGTTTATTTGTTATATAGTAGATCATCATTGCTACTATTATTGAAATTTTTCGACGATCATTATATGAGATATTTATTTGTTCCATTATTATGTCTCCGTATTCAATAGTTCAATATGTTAGTGGGACAGCCTTTGAATATACCTAATCTAACCAGTCATAAAAATGAAATTTTAAAAATACTACCGTACTTCATTTTTCGATTCTGAGATCAGTGCGCACCGTTGTTAACCACTAGGTTACGCAAAACTCTTTGTACCTTATGGTATACAAGCCACCAACTCAAATCGTCTCCACCGAGTGTTTTAATCCACATAGCCATCATGGTGGAAATCGTGTACCGTTTCCACTGGACCGGAAGTGAAAAAATCTCAAAACGATACCTGCAATAGATTTGATATTATAAGCAGATTGTCCGTTGAAAATCCATAACACATATCAAAAAACGATTATTTGTCACTCGGAGCACTTGGGAGGATTAAACAAGTCAAAAGCTTGGAATTTAATTTCTATGGCGTTAATGACGTAACACGTGGCTTATAGTGTATTGAATTTTCTATGTTCCTGAGCGGTGTTACCTTATAAGTAATAATAATAATCATTTTACTGGAAAAAGTCAAGGCGACTACGGCATTCAGTTTATATTTTATTTCATCTCTCCACTCGAAAAAAACACTGTCCTTATTGTCCAACACACTACGAATAATACTAAATGTCTAGCAATCTTCGAAGAACACTCCCTGGGGATGAATCGGAGGTCACATAATTTCATGTCGTAAGATGTTAACCTAACCGGAAAATTCAGATATTTTGTTTTTAAAGATGTCAGAAAAGTTCAGAAAGTAAGTAGTAAGTACCACGTTAAAAAATATATACCATGTGCTAAATCCAATCCGCGACTGGTTGGTTGCCCGTCTAGGTCGAATTATTTCACACGCTAGGTGCACTAACGCCGATTTTTCCGTGAATTGAGGTACACTTAACCGAGATACACGTCCTATATAGCGTATATACTATGTATAATTTGCTATAAAAAAAAAACTGTACACGGGCCAAATATACCACTTACTCACTCAAAAACTATTCACTTCTCTACATCTCAAAAACTATAAAACCTTCGTACTTTAAATTTGGAATATTGGTTTCTCTAATGATCTAGATGTGCAATAAGAAAGAGTTTTCCGATATTCACATTTTAAATAGGTGGTCAAACAAGGTTCTTAAGATTCATGGAAGAAATTGAAACTTTTTTTTGTTTATAAATGGTTGCCATTGGTTACTTGGGCAAATCAGGTACAAATATGCATCAACATTTCACGCTTATAACCTTGAATAAAGAAACTATACATTAAAATCAAATTTATGTGAGTAGCTTATGTACTCAAAAACTACAAAATTGAATTTGACGATATATACCTATATAACGTATATACCTACTATAAAGGAGTTGCCACAAAAAGAAACTGCACACATGCGAAGCCGGGATATTCAGCTAGTTTATTATATAACAACCAATAGAATTATATAATGTACTAGTATATACACATATATTATTAACAAAAAATCAAAACAATTCAACTATACCTGCAGGCTGCAACTTTGAAAGTAGTTTAGACATTTAATGATTAATCATAGCATTAAATATCTAGTATAATATCCAGTTTAGTATTAAGAGATACATTATAATGATAAGGTACAGAAAACTATAAATATATTATTATCAGAGTAAATAAATAAAATAATTAAAGATTATAAAAAACTTATAATATAGGTAGCATATTAACATTAAATATATCTACACTAAAGCTTAGGTACTCTTTTATCTTTTCGAAACTGTGTAGTATTCGTATCATTAACTATCTACTGACGCATAATTAAGTAAAATTAATATTAAGACCTTTTTTTCTCATCAATGCTCTAGTTTTTAAATAAAATCTATTGAAAATGCAAATTCAGTATAAGACCAAAGGAACCTACATGAACTATATAATATAGATAAGTGTCTAATATAATTTTGCTCAGTTGACAAAATTAAATATCAAGCAAGTCATTTTAATAATGCATACAATGATCATACCATGAGAAGAAAGAATACATTGGAATACTTACATATTGTAACAATGTGTCACCAACACAGTGAAGACATTTTAAATTGTAAATAACGAATATTTAGTCATTTTTTCTGATACATTTTGTTTTAAAATAAAAAAAAATACAAAAAATTATTCAATTTGTTGTATGTTCTTTTCTTTTGAATAATAATATACATAAATTAATAAATGGTAGTAAAATATATATAATATACAGCTAATGTAAAAAATAATAATATAGCCCTTTGAGTTACTGCTGAAAATATTCAAAAGTGACTTCAATGATAAAAACTAATAATACCTATCTAATAATACTGAATTAAAATCATTATATATTATAAATTATTTTTGGAACTGGTAAATTATAGTGTTCTAATAATGTGAAATTATATTGAATTTTTTTTTCTATATGATACGATTTTATACGGTAGTAATAATTGATAAAAATTGTCATTTTTAAGAAAAATAAACAAATAGATGGGCACTGCTAGATTGTTGATTTTATATTATAGCACGCTTTATAATAACTTATCAATGTTGTTGGAAGAATTTCGTTTTTTCAACTATTATTTAGATTTTAAGGGAAGCTCAAAAAAGAAACCAATTTTACAATAATGTGTTTGAATTGCTACTCAACACTTTTTGTTGAAGTTCTCCATTACTTTTAAGTGTTGACCAATCGACTTTCTGTATTATTTTTATGAGTCACACTTCAATAGACCATTTATGAAAATATTAATATGACATAAATAATACAATACAAATATAATATCGTTGAATGGTTGTAATATGAAATAAATTGTGTATTTTATTTTTAGATTCTGAGCGGAGCGATGAATGTATTGGTTTTACAATGATGTGTGTTTTATTTTTTTATTTTTTTTTTTTTGTGTCTGTCATCACGTTTTGGGACAGTAAAAGTGCTTAGATTTTCTTCAATAGTACCTTTTCTGATAGGAAAGTGAATCTAGTTGGGACTTTGGGGGGTCAAAAGTAAACATTTTCCAGTAGTTTTCAAAAGTACCGTGAAAAACAAATGGAAAATTAAGGAAAAAACGGGAATTTTTACGCAACATTGATTTTCGATAAAATCGATTTTGGTTTTTGGTGTAAGTCTAAAAAAAATGACGGTAAATACATGAAATTTTTACTGAATGTTTATATAAGCAGTTTCTATATACCATACCGTTTTCAAAATATTTTGACTTATTTTGAGCTGTTTACAGACATTTTAAATTTCCAATCTTTTTGGTTTTTTTTTTTTTTAAAATCAATAACATTTTATTTATTCGTTAAAAATTCTTGAAAATGTAATAGAATGCTCCTAATATATTGTTTCAAAGGCACATGAAAAATATTAAAAATCTGTGGTCACAATTTTTTTTTCTAAGCATTTAAAGTTGAAATTTTGACAAAATACGTAAAAATGACGAAAATTTGCAAATTATTTAGAGTTAGAAATTCATAAAATTTTTCTTTTTAAATCTAAGGTTTTAAATTTTAACACAAGATTTAACGTAAGTTTTTCTACTTTTATCAAAAATAAAAATATCTAAAAGCAATTAAAAATAAATTTTTATGAGTGTTTTAAGTTCATAATTTTACAACATAGGATATTCACTCGATTTCTCATGTAGCGTTTTTCTTATTTGGTTGTAATTCAAAACGAATAATTGTAGATGCATGAAAATTTCACTAAATGTTTATATTCTCATTTTCTATACACTATTCAATTTTGAAAATATTTTGATTTGTTTTGAGCTGTTTACAGACATTTTTAGTTTTCAATTTTTTTAGTTTTTTTTTTTATAATTGTCAATAAAATTTTATTTGGTGGGCCAAAAGTCTGAAAATTTAATACAAGCTTTTTTATATATTGTTACAATATCAGTTGAACAATTTTAAAAATACATAGGCACGATTTTTTTTTATAAGCATTTAAAGTTCGAATTTTGACAAAATTTGTCAAAATCTCGAAAATTATAAATCATTGTAATTAAAAAATTATAAAATGTTCAGTTTTATAACTAAGTGTTGAAAATTTAAAACAAAAATTCTCATAAATAAATCATACTGTAACCAAAAAATCTAAAAATATATCAACATATTTATTTTTTACAGACATTTTAATTTCAAATTTAGACAAAATTTCATATTTAAACCAAGAATAATGATTTTAGTTATTTTGATATAATTTAAAAATATTATTTGTTGGTATATGAAACTTTTAGAATATATTGTTATATTTTATATACACGCAATGGCATTTTAAAATATAATTTTTTTGGGAAAAATGATAAATACTAATGCCTATAATACTAAAATTAATTACTTTATTCACAATAATATCATAAAATACATTTAGACTTAGTAAGATATTATAGACTGACTGACCGTCTTC
>JANEHU010000709.1:0-24769 GCA_027563435.1 Nasonovia ribisnigri | reverse complement strand
TGTCTGGCACGATGGACTTCTCCACAAGATGATGTCCATGGACATTCCTCTACAACTTATAAAAATTACCGAATCTTTCTTCTCGGATCGTACTTTTTCTGTTAAAATTGAAGACCAAAACTCGTCAGTAAGGAAGGATAATGCGGGCGTGCCACAAGGCTCTTGTCTTTCCCCTACGCTCTTTAATATTTATACTAACGACTTACCTACGTATACAAATTCTCGAGTCTCTTTGTTTGCGGATGACACAATGTTTTATTGTTCAAACCATAATGCGCGTTTTGCAATTTTACAACTTCAGAAACAAATTAACCTGGCATCAGACTGGTTCAAAAAATGGCGACTTCGGATAAACGCATCCAAAACTACTGCAATTCTGTTCGGCCGTACAAAAACAACAAACTTAAATAATATCCAAATAAATAACATTCTAATCCCTTGGTCCAGGAGCGTAAAATATTTAGGTGTAACAATCGACCAAAAATTAAGCTTTTCCAATCATGTGACAAAAATTGTCAAAAAAGCTACCCAAATTCGCGGCATACTTTACTCAATCCTCAACAAAAAAAGCCCCATCCCAGCTAGGACTAGACTAAACCTCTTCAAATTATATATCCTACCTATCTTAACCTATGCTGGTGCATCATGGGCGCCATTTGTATGCAAATCTTCATGGATGAAAATCGAAGCTGTACAGACCATAGGTATCCGGACCATCCTGGGTCAATCGTCCATTGTACGGAACTCGGTCCTCCTGAACACAGCTGGTTTTGACACTGTCAGGAATACCATCAAGAAAAATTCTGTAGCTATGTTCTACCGTTGCTCAATATCTCAATATAACCATATCAGAAACATAGGTCAGATCACCCCCTCACCACTTCACCCAAGGTACTCTCTACGCCCTAGAGCAAAACTCTGGACACACAACCCAATAAAATAAAAATAAAAATAAAATATATAAATAAATCCAACAAATCAAATTAGTTTTAACTTCCCGCGACTAGCAAAGGCAAAGCCTGGAATAGTTTAATAGGCGAAAGCCGTCCTACCGAGTAGTAGTAGTAGTAGTATAGCTAACAAATGTCTCCTAAGGAAAAAGCCGGCCACACATCCTATTCTTGGACCAAAGGGACTAACCTTTTCGCCATCGGAAAAAACGGAATTATTTGCAGATTCTTTTGAACGACAGTTTAAAACTTTCCCGGGCCCAAACCTACCTGAAGTAGAAATCAGCGCCCTCCTGCTAAAGAACACTGTGATAAACGATTCAAAAGTTTTCGTCACGCCTGGACAAATCCAAAAACTAATATCCTCACTTACAAAAAACAAAGCACCTGGAACTGATCAAATCACAAATACTGCACTGAAATTTCGTCCAAAAAACATAATCCTAACCCTCACAAAAATAATAAACGGTTGCTTCAAACTTTGCTACTTCCCAAAAACATGGAAACTATCATCTATCATATCTATACCAAAACCGGGGAAAACCCCCCAACTCCCAGAAAGCTACAGACCTATAGCTCTCCTCTCATCACTGTCCAAAATTTACGAGCGTCTGATCTTAGCAAGACTCCAGGAATCCATAGCTGGGAAAATCAGAAACGAACAATTTGCCTTCCGCCAAAACCACTCCACCTCTGCAACTATCAAAACTTATAGACCACATCAGCACAAACCTAAACCAAGGCCTCCACACAGCTGCCATTTTCCTCGACGTTGAAAAGGCTTTCGACTGCGTCTGGCATGATGGACTTCTTCACAAAATGTTGAACATGAATGTCCCTATGGAACTGGTAAAGGTTATAGAGTCCTTCCTCGCCGACAGTACGTTTTCCGTAAAAACTGATGGCTGCAATTCTTCGATCAGGCTAGCAAACGCCGGCGTCCCCCAAGGCTCCTGTCTATCACCCACTCTATTCAACATTTATACAAACGATATGCCTACCCACCCAAAATCTCGGGTGTCTCTATTCGCCGATGATACCATGTTTTATTGTGCAAACCAAAATGCTCAAAGAGCAGTTATCCAGCTGCAACAACAAATTTGTCTAGCATCTGAGTGGTTTAAAAAATGGCGCCTAAAAATAAACGAACTAAAGACTATTGCAATTAACTTCGGACGCACCAAGCCCTCAAGAGTCAGACAGCTACACATCAACAACTTTCCGATTCCTTGGTCATTGGTGTAAAATACCTCGGAGTCACAATCGACCGAAACCTCAGCTTCACCACCCATGCCAAAAATATAATTAAAATCCGGGGAATTCTCTACCCAGTTCTAAATCAAAAATGCCCAATCCCAACTAGGACAAAACTAAACATCTTTAAAATGTACATCCGGCCAATTCTTACATATGCTGGTGCTGCTTGGGCACCTTTTATCCCAAAATCCACCTGGAAACGTATCGAAGCAGTCCAGACAATTGGAATCCGTACCATCCTGGGTCAACCCACTCAGGTAAGAAACCTGATATTACTAAACACGGCTTCCTTCAACAGTTTGAGGGACGAAATAAAAAGGAACGCAGTGGCCATGTTTCGTCGAGCATCTACCGCACCACATCCACACATCGGCAGCATAGGACGGGCCAAATCCCCTAAACCTGCGCCCGGGCGAAAACCACGCCCTAGACCTCTGACATGGACGAACAACCTGACAAATTAGGTTTAGAAAAAAAATTAGAATCGATATCAACACCATTAGCAAAGGCAAATGCCTGGTATAGTAAATAGGCTCAGAGAAGCCGTCCTACCAAGTAAGTAAGTATAGCTATCACATCATCATAATTCTTCGTTCAGTGTTCAGAGCAGCAGGTCGTTATGTCAACTCTCACTCCTCAACCCACCGTTCTCAACGCTACCACCCCAACATGACAACAGCGTCCACACTGCCGCACTTGCGCCTACTTCTTCTTAGGATAACCGAACAGCCGTTTTCACCGCTACACCAACAGGGCAACAGCGCCACCCACGTACACACGCATCAGGCACCACCGCCAAAAATCAGCCGTTCTCACAGCTACTCAACAGGGCACCAGCAGCGCCCACAGGTATCCGACTTATCCAGAGAACTCTGCTATCAAAATAAAACTGAATTCCACACCTTTTCTCTCCCTGAAGAACATTCCCTCAAAGTCGTTCTGAAGGGTATTCCAAATGACATCCCGGTTGACGAAGTCAAAGAGGAATTGGAAACCCTCGGCTTCTCAGTCAAGTATATCCGCCGTTTCGGAACTCCTGAAAAACCGATGCCTATATGTCTTGTGCATATCGCGTCTAACCCTAGATCCAAAGATATATTTGTGCTAAACAACATTTTTTATATCCAAATTTCTGTCGAACCCCTCAAATCTTCCGGCCAGCCCAATGATTTTCCTGTCAACGCTTTGGCCATGGTTCCCGTAACTGCGGTCATCCGCCGAGATGTGTTAAATGAGCTGGAAATCACACCGCCAATGACTGCCCCCATTTCTTGGCTCAAAACCAGCACGAACCTCAAACTCCGAACCAAAACAACTTAACCCAAAACTCCGGTCAACAAAAATCCCGTCAACCAACCCAAACTTCGCTACCACCACCACCTCTACCACCTACCACTTCACAAAATTCCAAACTATCATATGCTACTGCAACCGCCGGAACAGTGCACCCCTCTTCCGTTGCCCCTGCACCACAAATTAACTTGTCCCTAATATTAAACCTCCTCACCAACCTACTGACTGCTATAGCAACAAACCAGGATCCTAAATCAATCATGGAAACTAGAGATGGGACTAGTCGTTCACTCAGGTGAACTAGTTCACTGAACGATCAAACTGAGCGACTGAACTATACGTAAATGAAACTAGTAGTTCATTGAGCGACTAAACTATGCATAAATGAAACTAGTAGTTCACTGAGCGACTAAACTATGCATAAATGAAACTAGTAGTTCACTGAACGACTGAACTATACGTAAATGAAACTAATTCACTGAGCGATTGAGCGATCCTTAAAAATATAGTTCACTATTCACTAAATGGATACATACAATTATTACAATTACAAAAATATACTAATCCCCACCCCCCACCCGATTATAACATATTATTACCAAATTTGATTTTATTATATTATTATTTCTATACCCATCGTCACCACTCCTGCTCCATCCTAATCCGGGCGAAAAGTCCGTTTTACAAAAAGTTGTACAAAAAAAGATTCATTTTTTGACTACCTATCGGTCAAAAACTCCTTGCACATTTTTATTGTATGTTAAAATGTTGAATAGTGGTTATAAATTGCCTTCGAGGAAAACTGTGTCCAACAGCACACTCTCCTTTATCACCAGACTCATGAGAAAATACAAGTTCTCATGACCAATTGTTTTGCGGTGTGTTTGACAACAGATGGATGGACATCAATCAAAAATGAGAGCTATATTGGGGTTACTGCTCACTTCATTGATGAAAATGCATCACTTGAATCTATGTGTCTTGGCTTTGAGAAATTTGAAGAAAGACATACTTCTGAAAATTTGGCTTCTTTTTTAAAAAATATTGTCCAAGAGTGGAATATTGAATACAAAGTGGCTGCAGTTGTAAGTGATAATGCTCCATTGCTCCCAATATTGTAGGAGCCATTAGAGACTGCAAATTTTGGCATGTACCTTGTTTTGCCCATTGTATAAATTTAGTTGTCCAGCAAGGTCTCAAGAACATCAACCATGTACAAAAAAAGGTTAAATCTATTGTGGAGCATTTTAAACGGAGTTCACATGCCCAGTCCAAACTCCAGGAAATGCAACAACAAATGGGTTTGCCACCATTGAAGTTAAAGCAAGATGTGGTCACAAGATGGAACAGCACACATGACATGTTTAAACGGATTATTGAAATCAAAGATGCTGTTGTTTCCACTTTGGCTATTCTTCAATATGATGTGGAACAATTGACGGTGGTAGAGTGGCAAATTGTTGAATGGTCAACTAATATTCTACAAATATTTGCAGAAGTGACGAAAGAAATAAGCAGTGAACGATATGTAAGCATGTCCAAAGTACTAATTTTTATACGAGCTATGAATGACACTATGAAGAGCTTTCAAAACAACACAGCCTTACCAAATGAAGCTCAAGATTTGGTCACGACGTTATTGGAAAAAATAAAATCCAGATTTTCAAGCTACAAAGATAATGAGATTGTGACACAGGCAGCTCTTCTTGATCCAAGGTTGAAAAAGATGGCATTTAATGGATTTAACCAACGGAAATTGGAGTTAGCAATTGATCAGTTGAAGACGAAAGTCTGTCAAGTGACTTTGCCTGGTACAGCTAATCCAGCTACATCAACCATAGTTGAAAATCCATCTACTTATTTTTCTTCTTCTACTCCTTCTACATCATTGCTCTGGAAAATATTTGATGAACAGTATGAAATATGTCAAACTTCTATTAATCCAACAGCAGCTGGAATTATCGAATTGGACAGGTACTTACAGGAGCCACTTATAAACAGATTTGAAGATCCCTTGAAATGGTGGACTGTACACAAAGCATTATATCCACGTCTGTTTATAATGGTAAGAAAACGGCTATGTATAACAGCTACCTCAGTTCCATGCGAAAGATTGTTCAGTAAAGCAGGTATGGTCATAACTGAAAAAAGATCACGGATGTTAGCCACTAAGTCTTCACAAGTATTATTTTTAAATCAAAATTTATAACAAATTTATTTCTTTTAACTTTTATGTTTTTAAATTTTTGTATTTTAGATTCTGAGCGGAGCGATGAATGTATTGATTTTACAATGATGTGTGTTTTTTTTTTTTATTTTTTTGATTCAGAGCGGAGCGATGAATGTATTGGTTTTACAATGATGTGTGTTTTTTTATTTTTTTTAGATTCTGAGCGGAGCGATGAATGTATTGGTTTTACAATAATGTGTGTTTTTTAGATTCTGAGCGGAGCGATGAATGTATTGGTTTTACAATGATGTGTGTTTTTTTTTTTAATTTTTTTTTTTATTTTTGTGTCTGTCATCACGTTTTAGGACAGAAAAAATGCTTCGATTTTCTTCAATAGTACCTTTTCTGATAGGAAAATGAATCTAGTTGGTACTTTAGGGGGTCAAAAGTCAAAATTTTCCAGTAGTTTTCATGAGCGCCTGGAAAAACAAATGAAAAATTAAGGGAAAAACGGAATTTTTACGGAAAACCAATTTTCTACAAAATCGATTTTGGTTTTTGGTATAACTCTAAAAGAAATGACCTAGAGACATGAAACTTTGACCGAATGTTTATATATGCATTTTCTGCACACCATAGAATTTTCAAAATATTCTGACTTATTTTGAGCTGTTAACGGACATTTTCAGTTTCCAATTTTTTTAGTTTTTTTTTCTATAAATGTCAATAAAATTTTATTTGTTGGGTAAAAATCTTGAAAATTTAATAGTAGGCTTCTAATATATAGTTTCAAAGGCAGATGAAAAATATTAAAAATCCGTAGTCACAATTTTTTATTTATATGTAATCAAAGTTCAAATTTTGACAAAATACGTAA
Source organism: Nasonovia ribisnigri (assembly GCA_027563435.1). Lineage (NCBI taxonomy): Eukaryota > Metazoa > Arthropoda > Insecta > Hemiptera > Aphididae > Nasonovia > Nasonovia ribisnigri. The sequence continues at coordinate 18,222 of JANEHU010000709.1, read as the reverse complement.
AAATGACGAAAATTTGCAATTTATTTTGAGTTAGAAATTCATAAAAATTTTTCTTTTAAATCTAAGATTTGAAAATGTAATACAAGATTCCTCATAAGTTTCCCTAATTTTATCAATAAAAAAAAGTTTATAAGCAAGTCATAATACATTTTTATGAGCATTTTAAGTTCAAATTTGTACAAGATTCGATATTCACTCGATTTCTCATGTAGCGATTTTCTTATTTTGTTGCAATTCAAAAACAAATAACTGTAGATGCATGAAAATTGCACTGAATGTTTATATAAGCTATTTCTACACACCATCTAATTTTTAATATATTTTGACTGTTTTTCAGTATTTTACGGACGATTTCAATTTTCAAATTTTTTAGTTTTTCTATTAATATCAATAAAATTTTATTTGTTGGGCCAAAAATAATGAAAATTTAATACAAGGCTCCTGATATATTATTACAATAGCAATTAAAAAATATTAAAAATACATAGGCACACATTTTTTTTATAATCATTTAAAGTTCGAATTTTGACAAAATTTATCAAAATCTCAAAAATTATCAATCATTGTAATTAAACAATTATAAAATGTTCAGTTTTCTTAACTAAGGATTGAAAATTTAAAATAAAGATTCTAATAAATAGTACATACTGTATTCAAAAAATCTAAAAAATATTTAAACACAGTTATTTTTTATAGACATTTTAAGTTCAAATTTGGACGGAATTACATATTAAAATCAATTTTAACGAGTAAAAGTATATATTATAATATTTTTATAGCATCACTGATAATTTTAGGTTAATAATTAAATAATATGAATAATATTAATTCAACTTAGCAGCTACCGTATAATAACAATATCAATATAATTTAAAATATCCTAGACTGACATACCGTCTCCGCTCAGAATCGTTTTTCTTATACAATGATATTATATCATTGAATTCAAATTTAATACCATCCATTATAGTACAGTGATCTACTTGTAGCCTACTGTACAGCGGAGCGACATCCACTTGACCCCCTTTTTTTAATTTATATATATCAAAACAGTTGTTTTGTTATAGTTTTGTTTTTATATTTTAAATTTTTGCATGTTTTTAAGTTCCCATAGCAACATTTATCTCAATATAATATTATTATAGTTTTGTTTTATTACTATTTTCTTCATTTCTTTTAGATATTTTTGAAAATGTTGATTATTATTATATTTGTTTATTTTGCAGTTTTGACTACAGACATTCTGTTATAATTTTATTGTTTATATTTTGCATTTTTAATATTTTACTTTTGTTAGTTTTTACGTTTTTAGTAGTTATTTTGTTCCAATTTTTATTTGTTCCTACCTATATATGACATTTTGATTATTATTTTATGATTTGTTTTATTATTATTATAATATGAGATAGTTTCCATATGTTAGGGAAGTAGCAAAATTTAAAACAGCTATTGATGATTTTTGTTAGTTGTAGTAATTTGTTTTTGGGCAAAAATTTCAGGGCTGTGTTTGTGATTTGGTCCCATCCAGGTGCTTTGTTCTTTACGAGCGTGTCGATTAGTTTTTGGATTGTACCCGGAGGCATATTAACATACCATAAATTGCTACACGACCGGTCGTTTCTGATTGGCTCATTTCAAATAGCCCGCTTTAATTTTTAATATAATCATTATCATATCGCGTTATCAATCATAATATTGTATCATAGTCCACCGATTATAGATAAAGATATTAATTAATTTTTAATATTCAATATTCATCAATATTCATTTTAATCATATTATTTATTTTGTTTATAATATTTAAATATTATCATAGAATAATCATATCATATCATATCATAGAATATTAATCATAGAATTGAATATTGAAAATTGAAATGCAACTCTTGAAAAAGTAAAGTTTACCAAGGTGGCAAGTTAACATGATTTTACCAACGAATTACTCTAATGTTATTTTAGAAAAAAGTGAAAACTTTTTAAAATGTAGATCAAGTTTAACAAATTTAGTTGATTGTAATAATTGGGTTGCTGAATTTGGAAAAATTAACCATTTAAAATGGAACTCGAGAACATCTACACCAAATGGAAAAAAAATTACTTGTTCGTTAGTACCTTCCTTTTAAAGTCATTTATTTCATTATAAGTACATATTATAAAGTATAGTAGCATTATATTAAATATTATATATTATACTATTAATAGGTATTGTGGTTATTGTAATTGTTTTATAGTTTTAACATAAAAATATTTTAAAAATTGATAGATTATTATGCTATATTTCCAAGCTAAACATTTTGTTAATATCTATTGTGTCTCTGTTAATTATACATTTTATTTAAATTTTTATACATGATTATTATACAATGCATGTGGGTACTGGGTAGGAAGTTGAAAAACAATACTTATGGTAAAGGTCGGCATTAAAAAGTTAAAAAGTTAATTTATTTTATTTTATTTAACTATATATATTTTATAATTGATGGCCTATCACATATACATAAACATTGGAATTGTTTATATTTCTATATTTGACAATAGATTAACCCTTTACTTACAGGTACCTAGGTATATAAAACTGCAGTTGTTAAAACTAATTAATTAAATCACTACTTCTAGTGTGTAAGAAGACAGAATATTAAATTTTTTTTATCTGAGAAAACAAAATATTTAGTCATTTTATTTTTAAAATGCAATGTATGGTATGTTAATATGCTACCCGGAGTAGTGAAGATGGGTGAACTATTTGTGACTGATTTCTGGAGCGTTGAGATACTGGCTTGAACTTCCGGGAGATTTGGTCCATGAATAGTTGTGAACTGTCGTCCCAGGGAATCTGCAAAAATTTCTGTTTTTTCCTGAGCTGAGTACACCAAACCACTGGGCCTGTAACGGAACAAATATACACTACTAAAACGGCCATTATCATGGCCAACACATATCACTATAGGGAGGGAAACACGAGACCGTTGAGAAAGATATTTATTTTTGCCGATGGAAAACGACATCTTGACAACCAAGCAACCATCGGAACGAGGACAGTTTGATTTGCCTAACCAGGGGTCGGCAGCCAATCAGGAACCGGAATACATTGAGGAACGGGTATATATACTGGTGCGTTTCCCAATAAACTTCTATATTTCCATCTCGGTAGAACCCCTAAAATCATTCGGCCCCTCCCAATGATTCTCGTGCCAACGCTTCGGCCACGGCTCCCGAAACTGCGGACACCCGCCGAGGTGTGTTAAATGTGCTGGCAACCACACTGCCAAAGATTGTAGTAAAACCCGTGAACAATCACCGACCTGCTGCAACTGCGGCGGCCCTCATACCGCCAATTTCCGTGGATGTTCACACTTCCTTGAACAAAAGCCACTCCCACCACCAACCTCTGTCCAACAAAAAACACAACAACCACCAACAACCTCTGTCCAACAAAAAACACAACAACCACCCAAACCTTCCCCTCCACCTCCATCCCCTAAACCGACCTCCACAATTTCCTACGCCTCAGCTACTACAGGGTCTGCTCACTCTCCACGTGTCTCCCCAGCCCCCCAACTGGACTTAACCCTCATTCTAAGCCTCCTAACTAACCTCCTGACTGCCATATCCAACAACCAGGATCCGCAAACACTGATCCAATCGACTATCAAGACATTCCTGACCATACTCACTCCTCGCAATGACTAACTTAAAAATTCTTTTTTGGTATTCGAACGGCATAAAGCACAAACTCAACGAACTACAAGCTCTTGCACTTCATCTCAAAACTGACATAATCTTACTCAACGAAACTCGTCTATCTCCTTCTACCGCGCTAAAGATTCCTAACTATTTCACTTACAGAAACGACCTACCGTCCATCCGTGGCTCGCCCTCTCACGGCGGCACTACCGTTCTTATCCATCGTCGCATCGTTCACCAACCTATGACTCTAAACACAACTATTCAAACCTCTTCCGTCCTTGTCAAACTTAACAACCACGAAATACTTATTTCAGCGGTATACAAACCTCCCGGCACTACACTCACAACAAACGACTTAGACTTACTAACCCAAAGTGCGGAATGGCAAATTTCGGCAGGCGACTTCAACGCCAAACACCCGCTGTGGCACAGCCACTCGACGAACGCGGCCGGTCGTACCCTCTTTGACCACGTTCAACACTCAGACTATTCCGTTACTGCTTCCTCATCCCCCACCCACTTTCCGACTTACTCTCGCCACAGACCCGACATACTCGACATTGCACTCGTACAAATACCTTACACAACCCACATCGACAACCTCAACGAACTATCTTCCGACCACAACCCTATTCTTCTGGAGGCATTATGTACTCCGATCTCATCGTCTCCTCCGACCTCAAACCGCTTCATTAACTGGACCAAATACAAAACTATCCTCACCAACTTACCTTACTCTCCCGCACTACCGACCAACGACAAACCATCAATCGACCTGGCAATCGATTGTCTGACCAAAAACTTACAACACGCGATTGAAGCAAGCGTATTTACCCCCAAACTCAAAAACTCTTCCTTCATACTACCCGACTACATAAAACTGGAAATAACTGACAAAAACCGCTTACGCCGCCTGTGGCAAATAAACCGCGACCCGACCATTAAACGCCAACTTAACGCCAAAATCTCTCTAATCAGAACCCTACTCCTAACACACAAAACTGACCAATGGGACACCTTCCTAAACTCTCTCTCCATTTACAATCTAAACAAATGCCTCCTTCACAAACGTCCAGCATCCCACCCACTGACCGGCCCTAATGGCCTTGTCTATCCGGCCAAAGACCGAGCCGAACTGATAGCGGACTCCCTAGAACAACAATTCCAAACAAACCCCGGTCCCGACATACCAGAAGTAACCGCACACTACCTCTCACTACAAAACCTAAATATCACTAATTCTAAACTATTCACCACCCCCGGCGCCATCCAAAACATCATAAGCAACCTTCGCAAAAAGAAAGCCCCCGGCGATGACCTCATCACCAACACGGCTCTTAAATTCCTACCCAACAATATTTTACTATCCCTAACACGAATCATCAACAGCTCCTTCAGAATCTGCTACTTTCCACTTGCCTGGAAAAAAGCAGTCATCATTTCCATTCCCAAACCAGGCAAAGATCATAAATTACCTGCAAACTACAGACCAATAGCTCTCCTCTCTTCCTTATCCAAAATCTATGAACGTCTCATCCTTGCTCACCTGCAAAACAACCTTCGAGACAAAATCCGCCCGAACAATTTGCCTTCAGAGCTGAGCACTCTACTACCCAGCAACTGACCAAACTCACTCACCAACTCAGCCAGAACTTTAACAACAACATAAACACTGCTTCTATATTTCTTGACGTGGAGAAAGCTTTCGACAGAGTCTGACACGCTGGACTCTTTACAAACTTTCTCAACTTAATATCCCGACTGAAATCGTTAAAATCATCGAATCCTTTCTTACCGACCGCACTTTCATCACTAAAATCGAAGACTCCTTCTCGTCCATCAGACACATTCCTGCAGGCGTCCCTCAAGGATCCTGCCTATCACCAACTCTCTACCTGACCTACATAAACGACATACCAACGACTCCTAAAGCTCATCTCTCGTTATTCGCCGACGACACGATGTTCTTTACTTACGACAAAAACCAAAAACGTGCAGCAATACAACTACAACACTATTAACTTGGCGACCACTTGGTTTCACAGATGGCGAATCAAAATAAACGCGACCAAAACTGTAGGTATCATTTTCGGACGTTCGAATACTACCCAAGTACCACCATTACTACTCGACAACCTCCCCATCAGCTGGTCCAACCAAGCGAAATACCTCGGCGTTACCATCGGACGCAAGCTCACCTTCGGCAAACACATCCTTAACATAACAAAAAAGGCCACCCGCACCCGAGGTATGCTCTACCCCATACTTAACCGTACTAGCCCCGTCCCAATGACAACTAAACTGACCATTCTTAAACTTTACGTAGCTCCAATTCTAACATACGCTGGCTCTTCGTGGGCACCCTTCATAGGTCCCTCACAATGGAAACGCATAGAATCCGTCCAAAACATCGGCATACGCACTGTAACGGGTATGCCCACTTTCGTCAAAAACTCGGTCCTTTTAAAATCCACAAATTTAAAATCTATTCAAAATTCAATTCGTTCCCATACCAGCTCAATGTTCTACAAAAACTCTTTCTCAGATCACGCCCACATCCGACTTCTAGGCAAAACCCACACTCCTCCAACTACCAAACATAACATCAAACCCTACCCACTCACCTGGGTAAATCAATAAACCAAACTTTCACAAACCTTCGAGCAAATTTCCATCCACTAGTAGAGGCAAAAGCCTGGAATAGTAAACGGCATAGCCAATCCCCCAAAGCAAAGCAAAATAAACTTCACTTCATTCAAAACCTTCAGACCTTCAACATCTCTAACAAGAACAAACCCGAAGGACCTGAAGCAGCACCAGCCAACGACGATCTTAGAACTGACCACTGCGGAGACGAGCTACCAAGCGCTCTCGCATTCCCGACGACCACGAGCCACGACGATCCGGAAACCGACAATTGCGGAAACGAGCTACCAAACGCTCTCGCAATACCAACGACCAACGACGATCTACGAATAGCCTGCGGCGGACACGAGATATCAAACTCTCTCACGGCATCGACCGCAAGACTGTCGAGCACGCCGATCTCACCAGCAACCGAGTGAGGGTTGCCTATATTATACAACCAACGGCGCATAGTATTCGACACCGCTCAGGGCTAATCGGTTAATCAGGTAACGTCGTATCCACCGACACCTGACGAACGTCCTCGACGTGCGAACAAACTAGCGTCAAAACGTATATATAAGCAACGCCGTGACACTGCCACAAGACCGTGGCGATATCACTCCGCCGGCATTGACGATCAGTACCTCCGCCGAACCTATCCCGGCCGACGGCTAATACCGTCGGATAACCGCGGGAATCAACAAAATCGTCCTTTTCAGGACGACCACACAGAATTGCGCCTGATACGGCCACGCTACCCGAACGAAGTTCATAGACCGAACGCCACTTTTACAAGCGGGCTCGGTATATTAACTTCATTCTTCCCATTTAACTTGTAATTAATATATCATAAACCATACATATTATTGTACGGGAAACCGACGGCCGGGTGGCCCTCGAACCCCCTCCCCTTGTAAAAAATTGTAAATAATTAATCATTCCATAGAAATAAACAACAACCTTTTATACCAAAACCCGAAGAAGTTTTTCATTATTACACAACGGTGCCACGTGAAGTACGTGCACCGTTTCAGGCCCTAAGATAGGGTGGGTGGCTGGTTTCTTCCTTAATAAGTTTCTGTTTAGTTTGTATATTGATTTTTCATTTTGATTTAAGGAGTTCATATATTTGTCCCATTCATCTTGTCTATGAGTCCGGAGCATAAGTCTTATACAAAATATTTTTGAGTTTAGTAACCTTTTTGTCGTAGGGTCACGGGTCCGTTGCCATTCTCTGCGTAAGCGGTTTTTGGCGCAGATTTCTAGCTGAATTTCAGTAGGAATGATAGATTGGCGCTTTTTGGGATTTCGGACGTAAGAGCTGTTGTCTAGTGCAGATTGTATTGAGTTTGTGAAATTTTGAATCGTGTTGTCAATGCTTTCCTTGGTGTTCGTAGAGGGATTGACACTGGATTTTTCCGCACTAAGAATGTGATAGAATTTTTTCCAATTGATGGAAAGATTTGGCGATGAAGGGGAGGTTTTAATTGGCGAGTCAGATAGCTCTAGTAGAATTGGATTATGATCCGATGAAAGTTCATTGAGGTTTGTGAGTTGAATTAATAGAGTGGTGCGGATTATGGCAATGTCGAGTACATCTGGCCTGTATTTGTATGAGTTTGGAAAATGGGTTGGCGTGTCAGGTGCTAATATTGAGTAGTTGTTTTGCTGAAGGTGATTGTATAATATCGTTCCTGCAGAGTTGATTTTACGACTGTTCCAGAGTGGATGCTTAGAGTTTAAGTCACCAGCAATTACGAAATTGTCAGCGCTGTTGGTAAGAAGGTCCAAGTCAGAAGGGTCTAGGGTAGACGAGGGAGATTTGTAGACCGAGGAGACAAGCAAGCTACTGTTGTTGATTTTAATTAAAATGGAAGTAGATTGGAGTTTAGTATTTATTTGAATTGATTGATGAATAATATTACGATGAACCAAAATTGCTGTGCCGCCATGGGCTTTTGAGCCCGGCCGTAACGGCAGGTCATTTCTGTAGGTAAAATAGTTTGGGATTTTGAGGCTTAAGTTTGGTTTTAGGTGTGTTTCACCGATTAAAATGATATCAAGTTTGATTGAGGAGGCTAGTGCATTGAGTTCGTTTATTCGTTTTGAAATGCCGTTGGCGTTCCAATGTAAAATTTTTAGATTTGTGTTCATTTTTGTTTACCGAAGAGGGTCAAGAAGGACTTTATTGTGGATAGCAGCATTTCTTTGGGGTCATTTGTTGTAGATATGACCGTGAGGAGATCAGATAATAGGGCTAAGATTTGTTCGTTGCTGATTGTTTCCTTGGATTTAGTTGCTGTAGCGTAGTCCATTTTTGTGAGATCTGTGATGATTGGTTGCGTGACTGATGCTGGGAGGGTTGGCGTTGGATGTTTAGTGGATATTTGGGCAGATTTGGCGATTGTGGCTTGAGTAAGATACGGGCAGCCACGGTAATTTGCGGTGTGACTCCCACCGCAGTTACAGCAAGTTGGATCTTGGTCAATGGTTTTCGGACAGTTACTGGCTTTGTGCTCGCCTGAACATTTTACACATCTAGGGGGATGTGTACAGTTAGAGGAACCGTGGCCAATTCGTTGGCATGCGAAGGCGAAGCACTGTGAGGGGCCCGATTGCTTATAGGTCTCAACTGAGATTTTGATAAAGAATAGGTCGTTCAGCTCAAAAATTTCTTTGGAATTTGTGCCACTACCAAGTACGACTAGACAGATTAGCATGGGTTTGTTTGGTGGACCAAAACGTTTAACGAGCTTGACATCGAATTTTAATAATTCTAGTTCACTTTTTTAATCGTCAGGAGTGATATCAATGCCCCTCAGTACAACTTATAAGGTTCGTTCTTCTGGCAGTTTTGAAGTTTGAAAAGGTATTTCCATTTCTAGAAGGATTTTTTGAAGTAGTCTGTAGTGAGTTGGTTCGCGAGTTTTCACAATAATGGATCCATCGTGTAGGTGTAGGAACGGTTTGGTAACGTAAAAAAGACACGACGACGTTTGTCAACACAAGTTTATTAACCTAGTTAATTAATATCACAGAACAAGCTATTTAACGTTGTTGCGACAACGGCGGTCTGGCGAAAGCTGATCGCCGTTTCGCCGTTGGCCGCGGCCGGCGGCTCACGCCGCCGCCCGGCGGCCAAACCGGTTGTCGGTCGCGATCTCGCGATCTCATATTATAATATCAATACCAAAACCCGGCAAAAATCTCCAACTACCGGAAAGCTATAGACCTATAGCTCTTCTCTCCTCTCTCTCAAAAATTTACGAGCGTTTAATCCTTCAGTTTCTCCAAGGATCTTTAGCTGGCAAAATAAGGGATGAGCAGTTCGCCTTCCGTCAAAACCACTCAACTGTCCTTCAACTAACCAAACTAATAGACCAAATCAGCGACAATCTCAACCAAGGTATCCAAACTGCTGCCATCTTCCTTGACGTTGAAAAAGCCTTTGATACTGTCTGGCACGATGGACTTCTCCACAAGATGATGTCCATGGACATTCCTCTACAACTTATAAAAATTACCGAATCTTTCTTCTCGGATCGTACTTTTTCTGTTAAAATTGAAGACCAAAACTCGTCAGTAAGGAAGGATAATGCGGGCGTGCCACAAGGCTCTTGTCTTTCCCCTACGCTCTTTAATATTTATACTAACGACTTACCTACGTATACAAATTCTCGAGTCTCTTTGTTTGCGGATGACACAATGTTTTATTGTTCAAACCATAATGCGCGTTTTGCAATTTTACAACTTCAGAAACAAATTAACCTGGCATCAGACTGGTTCAAAAAATGGCGACTTCGGATAAACGCATCCAAAACTACTGCAATTCTGTTCGGCCGTACAAAAACAACAAACTTAAATAATATCCAAATAAATAACATTCTAATCCCTTGGTCCAGGAGCGTAAAATATTTAGGTGTAACAATCGACCAAAAATTAAGCTTTTCCAATCATGTGACAAAAATTGTCAAAAAAGCTACCCAAATTCGCGGCATACTTTACTCAATCCTCAACAAAAAAAGCCCCATCCCAGCTAGGACTAGACTAAACCTCTTCAAATTATATATCCTACCTATCTTAACCTATGCTGGTGCATCATGGGCGCCATTTGTATGCAAATCTTCATGGATGAAAATCGAAGCTGTACAGACCATAGGTATCCGGACCATCCTGGGTCAATCGTCCATTGTACGGAACTCGGTCCTCCTGAACACAGCTGGTTTTGACACTGTCAGGAATACCATCAAGAAAAATTCTGTAGCTATGTTCTACCGTTGCTCAATATCTCAATATAACCATATCAGAAACATAGGTCAGATCACCCCCTCACCACTTCACCCAAGGTACTCTCTACGCCCTAGAGCAAAACTCTGGACACACAACCCAATAAAATAAAAATAAAAATAAAATATATAAATAAATCCAACAAATCAAATTAGTTTTAACTTCCCGCGACTAGCAAAGGCAAAGCCTGGAATAGTTTAATAGGCGAAAGCCGTCCTACCGAGTAGTAGTAGTAGTAGTATAGCTAACAAATGTCTCCTAAGGAAAAAGCCGGCCACACATCCTATTCTTGGACCAAAGGGACTAACCTTTTCGCCATCGGAAAAAACGGAATTATTTGCAGATTCTTTTGAACGACAGTTTAAAACTTTCCCGGGCCCAAACCTACCTGAAGTAGAAATCAGCGCCCTCCTGCTAAAGAACACTGTGATAAACGATTCAAAAGTTTTCGTCACGCCTGGACAAATCCAAAAACTAATATCCTCACTTACAAAAAACAAAGCACCTGGAACTGATCAAATCACAAATACTGCACTGAAATTTCGTCCAAAAAACATAATCCTAACCCTCACAAAAATAATAAACGGTTGCTTCAAACTTTGCTACTTCCCAAAAACATGGAAACTATCATCTATCATATCTATACCAAAACCGGGGAAAACCCCCCAACTCCCAGAAAGCTACAGACCTATAGCTCTCCTCTCATCACTGTCCAAAATTTACGAGCGTCTGATCTTAGCAAGACTCCAGGAATCCATAGCTGGGAAAATCAGAAACGAACAATTTGCCTTCCGCCAAAACCACTCCACCTCTGCAACTATCAAAACTTATAGACCACATCAGCACAAACCTAAACCAAGGCCTCCACACAGCTGCCATTTTCCTCGACGTTGAAAAGGCTTTCGACTGCGTCTGGCATGATGGACTTCTTCACAAAATGTTGAACATGAATGTCCCTATGGAACTGGTAAAGGTTATAGAGTCCTTCCTCGCCGACAGTACGTTTTCCGTAAAAACTGATGGCTGCAATTCTTCGATCAGGCTAGCAAACGCCGGCGTCCCCCAAGGCTCCTGTCTATCACCCACTCTATTCAACATTTATACAAACGATATGCCTACCCACCCAAAATCTCGGGTGTCTCTATTCGCCGATGATACCATGTTTTATTGTGCAAACCAAAATGCTCAAAGAGCAGTTATCCAGCTGCAACAACAAATTTGTCTAGCATCTGAGTGGTTTAAAAAATGGCGCCTAAAAATAAACGAACTAAAGACTATTGCAATTAACTTCGGACGCACCAAGCCCTCAAGAGTCAGACAGCTACACATCAACAACTTTCCGATTCCTTGGTCATTGGTGTAAAATACCTCGGAGTCACAATCGACCGAAACCTCAGCTTCACCACCCATGCCAAAAATATAATTAAAATCCGGGGAATTCTCTACCCAGTTCTAAATCAAAAATGCCCAATCCCAACTAGGACAAAACTAAACATCTTTAAAATGTACATCCGGCCAATTCTTACATATGCTGGTGCTGCTTGGGCACCTTTTATCCCAAAATCCACCTGGAAACGTATCGAAGCAGTCCAGACAATTGGAATCCGTACCATCCTGGGTCAACCCACTCAGGTAAGAAACCTGATATTACTAAACACGGCTTCCTTCAACAGTTTGAGGGACGAAATAAAAAGGAACGCAGTGGCCATGTTTCGTCGAGCATCTACCGCACCACATCCACACATCGGCAGCATAGGACGGGCCAAATCCCCTAAACCTGCGCCCGGGCGAAAACCACGCCCTAGACCTCTGACATGGACGAACAACCTGACAAATTAGGTTTAGAAAAAAAATTAGAATCGATATCAACACCATTAGCAAAGGCAAATGCCTGGTATAGTAAATAGGCTCAGAGAAGCCGTCCTACCAAGTAAGTAAGTATAGCTATCACATCATCATAATTCTTCGTTCAGTGTTCAGAGCAGCAGGTCGTTATGTCAACTCTCACTCCTCAACCCACCGTTCTCAACGCTACCACCCCAACATGACAACAGCGTCCACACTGCCGCACTTGCGCCTACTTCTTCTTAGGATAACCGAACAGCCGTTTTCACCGCTACACCAACAGGGCAACAGCGCCACCCACGTACACACGCATCAGGCACCACCGCCAAAAATCAGCCGTTCTCACAGCTACTCAACAGGGCACCAGCAGCGCCCACAGGTATCCGACTTATCCAGAGAACTCTGCTATCAAAATAAAACTGAATTCCACACCTTTTCTCTCCCTGAAGAACATTCCCTCAAAGTCGTTCTGAAGGGTATTCCAAATGACATCCCGGTTGACGAAGTCAAAGAGGAATTGGAAACCCTCGGCTTCTCAGTCAAGTATATCCGCCGTTTCGGAACTCCTGAAAAACCGATGCCTATATGTCTTGTGCATATCGCGTCTAACCCTAGATCCAAAGATATATTTGTGCTAAACAACATTTTTTATATCCAAATTTCTGTCGAACCCCTCAAATCTTCCGGCCAGCCCAATGATTTTCCTGTCAACGCTTTGGCCATGGTTCCCGTAACTGCGGTCATCCGCCGAGATGTGTTAAATGAGCTGGAAATCACACCGCCAATGACTGCCCCCATTTCTTGGCTCAAAACCAGCACGAACCTCAAACTCCGAACCAAAACAACTTAACCCAAAACTCCGGTCAACAAAAATCCCGTCAACCAACCCAAACTTCGCTACCACCACCACCTCTACCACCTACCACTTCACAAAATTCCAAACTATCATATGCTACTGCAACCGCCGGAACAGTGCACCCCTCTTCCGTTGCCCCTGCACCACAAATTAACTTGTCCCTAATATTAAACCTCCTCACCAACCTACTGACTGCTATAGCAACAAACCAGGATCCTAAATCAATCATGGAAACTAGAGATGGGACTAGTCGTTCACTCAGGTGAACTAGTTCACTGAACGATCAAACTGAGCGACTGAACTATACGTAAATGAAACTAGTAGTTCATTGAGCGACTAAACTATGCATAAATGAAACTAGTAGTTCACTGAGCGACTAAACTATGCATAAATGAAACTAGTAGTTCACTGAACGACTGAACTATACGTAAATGAAACTAATTCACTGAGCGATTGAGCGATCCTTAAAAATATAGTTCACTATTCACTAAATGGATACATACAATTATTACAATTACAAAAATATACTAATCCCCACCCCCCACCCGATTATAACATATTATTACCAAATTTGATTTTATTATATTATTATTTCTATACCCATCGTCACCACTCCTGCTCCATCCTAATCCGGGCGAAAAGTCCGTTTTACAAAAAGTTGTACAAAAAAAGATTCATTTTTTGACTACCTATCGGTCAAAAACTCCTTGCACATTTTTATTGTATGTTAAAATGTTGAATAGTGGTTATAAATTGCCTTCGAGGAAAACTGTGTCCAACAGCACACTCTCCTTTATCACCAGACTCATGAGAAAATACAAGTTCTCATGACCAATTGTTTTGCGGTGTGTTTGACAACAGATGGATGGACATCAATCAAAAATGAGAGCTATATTGGGGTTACTGCTCACTTCATTGATGAAAATGCATCACTTGAATCTATGTGTCTTGGCTTTGAGAAATTTGAAGAAAGACATACTTCTGAAAATTTGGCTTCTTTTTTAAAAAATATTGTCCAAGAGTGGAATATTGAATACAAAGTGGCTGCAGTTGTAAGTGATAATGCTCCATTGCTCCCAATATTGTAGGAGCCATTAGAGACTGCAAATTTTGGCATGTACCTTGTTTTGCCCATTGTATAAATTTAGTTGTCCAGCAAGGTCTCAAGAACATCAACCATGTACAAAAAAAGGTTAAATCTATTGTGGAGCATTTTAAACGGAGTTCACATGCCCAGTCCAAACTCCAGGAAATGCAACAACAAATGGGTTTGCCACCATTGAAGTTAAAGCAAGATGTGGTCACAAGATGGAACAGCACACATGACATGTTTAAACGGATTATTGAAATCAAAGATGCTGTTGTTTCCACTTTGGCTATTCTTCAATATGATGTGGAACAATTGACGGTGGTAGAGTGGCAAATTGTTGAATGGTCAACTAATATTCTACAAATATTTGCAGAAGTGACGAAAGAAATAAGCAGTGAACGATATGTAAGCATGTCCAAAGTACTAATTTTTATACGAGCTATGAATGACACTATGAAGAGCTTTCAAAACAACACAGCCTTACCAAATGAAGCTCAAGATTTGGTCACGACGTTATTGGAAAAAATAAAATCCAGATTTTCAAGCTACAAAGATAATGAGATTGTGACACAGGCAGCTCTTCTTGATCCAAGGTTGAAAAAGATGGCATTTAATGGATTTAACCAACGGAAATTGGAGTTAGCAATTGATCAGTTGAAGACGAAAGTCTGTCAAGTGACTTTGCCTGGTACAGCTAATCCAGCTACATCAACCATAGTTGAAAATCCATCTACTTATTTTTCTTCTTCTACTCCTTCTACATCATTGCTCTGGAAAATATTTGATGAACAGTATGAAATATGTCAAACTTCTATTAATCCAACAGCAGCTGGAATTATCGAATTGGACAGGTACTTACAGGAGCCACTTATAAACAGATTTGAAGATCCCTTGAAATGGTGGACTGTACACAAAGCATTATATCCACGTCTGTTTATAATGGTAAGAAAACGGCTATGTATAACAGCTACCTCAGTTCCATGCGAAAGATTGTTCAGTAAAGCAGGTATGGTCATAACTGAAAAAAGATCACGGATGTTAGCCACTAAGTCTTCACAAGTATTATTTTTAAATCAAAATTTATAACAAATTTATTTCTTTTAACTTTTATGTTTTTAAATTTTTGTATTTTAGATTCTGAGCGGAGCGATGAATGTATTGATTTTACAATGATGTGTGTTTTTTTTTTTTATTTTTTTGATTCAGAGCGGAGCGATGAATGTATTGGTTTTACAATGATGTGTGTTTTTTTATTTTTTTTAGATTCTGAGCGGAGCGATGAATGTATTGGTTTTACAATAATGTGTGTTTTTTAGATTCTGAGCGGAGCGATGAATGTATTGGTTTTACAATGATGTGTGTTTTTTTTTTAATTTTTTTTTTTATTTTTGTGTCTGTCATCACGTTTTAGGACAGAAAAAATGCTTCGATTTTCTTCAATAGTACCTTTTCTGATAGGAAAATGAATCTAGTTGGTACTTTAGGGGGTCAAAAGTCAAAATTTTCCAGTAGTTTTCATGAGCGCCTGGAAAAACAAATGAAAAATTAAGGGAAAAACGGAATTTTTACGGAAAACCAATTTTCTACAAAATCGATTTTGGTTTTTGGTATAACTCTAAAAGAAATGACCTAGAGACATGAAACTTTGACCGAATGTTTATATATGCATTTTCTGCACACCATAGAATTTTCAAAATATTCTGACTTATTTTGAGCTGTTAACGGACATTTTCAGTTTCCAATTTTTTTAGTTTTTTTTTCTATAAATGTCAATAAAATTTTATTTGTTGGGTAAAAAATCTTGAAAATTTAATAGTAGGCTTCTAATATATAGCTTCAAAGACAGATGAAAAATATTAAAAATCCGTAGTCACAATTTTTTTTTATAGGTAATCAAAGTTTAAATTTTGACAAAATACGTAAAAATGACGAAAATTTGCAATTTATTTTGAGTTAGAAATTCATAAAAATTTTCTTATTAAATCTAAGATTTGAAAATGTAATACAAGATTCCTCATAAGTTTCCCTAATTTTATCAATAAAAAAAAGTTTATAAGCAAGTCATAATACATTTTTATGAGCATTTTAAGTTCAAATTTGTACAAGATTCGATATTCACTCGATTTCTCATGTAGCGATTTTCTTATTTTGTTGCAATTCAAAAACAAATAACTGTAGATGCATGAAAATTGCACTGAATGTTTATATAAGCTATTTCTACACACCATCTAATTTTTAATATATTTTGACTGTTTTTCAGCTTTTTATGGACGATTTCAATTTTCAAATTTTTTAGTTTTTTTTTCTATTAATATCAATGAAATTTTATTTGTTGGGCCAAAAATAATGAAAATTTAATACAAGGCTCCTGATATATTATTACAATAGCAATTGAAAAATATTAAAAAAAGATTCTAATAAATAGTACATACTGTATTCAAAAAATCTAAAAAATATTTAAACACAGTTATTTTTTATAGACATTTTAAGTTCAAATTTGGACGGAATTACATAATAAAATCAACTTTAACGAGTAAAAGTATATATTATAATATTTTCATAGCATCACTGATAATTTTAGGTTAATAATTAAATAATATGAATAATATTAATTCAACTTAGCAGCTACCGTATAATAACAATATCAATATAATTTAAAATATCCTAGACTGACATACCGTCTCCGCTCAGAATCGTTTTCTTATACAATGATATTATATCATTGAATTCAAATTTAATACCATCCATTATAGTACAGTGATCTACTTGTAGCCTACTGTACAGCGGAGCGACATCCACTTGACCCCCTTTTTTTTAATTAATTTAAATTAAATTACCGACGGGCGGCGGTTAGTTTCTTGCGCGCTATCCATATAGTTTGTCGGAACTATAGTAATCGTGGCCCACCTGTGCGGAATCGAAAATGTGTAAAAGAGCGTTGTTAAAGAAACGATCCAGTAGAGCGCGCAAGTTAATGGGTGTCTCGTTGCTGTCTCGTTACAACGTTCAAACTATAGATACTTTATTCAAATATTAAGAGATATCAAAGTTGTTTCGCCGATAAGTGCATAATATTATCATCAACCAGCCGACATTTATTTAATATCAGAATATTAGGCCGTATTATTATTTGCATCACGTCACCATTCGTCTCTGCTATAGGACTCGTTACTTTAGAGCACCTATAATAGTATATACAAAAGATAATCGCATATCTAGACTGACAGCTATTATTACAATGTAAGACTAATGTCCGTCGTGGACATCGTAACTTCACTATATACATCAGGCACACCATCATGAGATAGTTGTTTTTAAAAGCCTCTGCAAAAAGTTTTTTCTCATTTGTCTGGTACATACGTATAATGAAACTAATTTATAGCCGAAAAGAAGGCATACAATTTGTAATAACAGAAAGTTTAAATAAATACATATTCGATCTTATTTTATTTTATAGTTAGAATAAAAGTACAATTGGTAGGCAGTGTTTATATTTTTTTAGTAGGTACAACTCATATATTATTTATTTATTGGATTATTTGAAATAATGTACGAGTATTGTTTTACGTCTATGTATATGTTTCAATATATTTTTCCATATTTTTAATTAAAAAACAATATCTTTCAGGATATGTATTTTTATTACTTTCATGAACACGGACTATATGCAGGAGCAGGACTATCATAGAATACACCACGACTCCAAATAGGCCCATTTAATTGGCATTTATATCCCTTTGAAACTTATTTTTAAAGAACACTACATATATATATAAAAAAAAATGTTTAAAAACAATGTCGGAAGACGAAAATACAGATGTTAAACAAA